>JASSUY010037630.1:0-112289 GCA_032466535.1 Forpus xanthops | reverse complement strand
GGTTGCCCCAAGCCCTGTCTAACCTGGCCTTGAGCACTGCCAGGGATGGGGCAGCCACAGCTTCTTGGGGAATCCTATGCCAGGACCTCACCACCCTCACAGGGAAGAACTTCTTCTTTATATCTAACCTAAATCTCCCCTTTGTCAGGTTAAAGCCATTCCCCCTTGTCCGGTCCCTGCAGGCTTTTGTTAAAAATCCCTCTCTAATTATTTTTCAAGGTACAAAGTTGTATTTTTGCTGTCCTGGCACAGTCCATTTATTGCTATGTAGTCTTATATCATAGTGGGACCACATCTGCCTTTGTCCCTTTGAAATTCGCTGATGTATTGATTTTGATGTGTGGTAACAGGTAGGGAGTTGAAGTGCTACGTTTGAGCACCTCACTGCTGCTTTGCTAAACACAGGTATAGGGTGAAGTAAAAGGCAAGGGATAGTTATGTGCTCCCTGTGATGGTAGTTACTGATGCAGGAGCTGCTAGGAGTGCTGTTGCAGCCTTGTGTGCATGGGCATGTGGCCATGTGCACTTTGGTGAGAGAAGGCTTCCTTAGACCTGTGTGTATTGCCTGCCTAGAGGAGTCCTCCACAATAACAGTCATCTCCATGATGCTCTGTACTCATGCAGCATATTTTCAAGATATACCTCTCTTGCTTCTGTTTTCTGATGAATTCTGCAACTTGTTGACTGATACAAATATTGCTTTTCACGGTAGAAGCCTCTTGGATGTGAACCAGTGGGCACTGGGGCTTTGTTCCACTTTGCAATGAGTGCTTTCTAGCAGGAAGAAGTGTCTTCATGACACTGAGCAGCTTCCACTTTTGGAGCTGTCCTGGGCTCATTCTCAGCTCTCCGTCTACCATAGAGTAGGTCCTTGGGACTGGGAACATCAGAGTTCTTGACAGTTTAAGGGTTTGCTGATCATTCTGTATAGTGGAAGTGCAGCATAATTTAGTACTACTGTAAGCTAGTGAACCTTTCTTTAATGGGTTACACCCTTGCACTGCAATATGGACACAGAGCAAACATTGTCCTGCCAGAATTGGCAGAGGGAAAGCTATTTTTCCCGACTGTCAAGCTTACTCTAGTAACAGAGCTCTGAATCTAAGGAGATTTCAGAAAGAGGTATTAGAAAACATTAAGGGGCTGTTGTATGTGACTGACAGGGGCGGCATTTTGGTTGAAAATGCTGAGCAAGGGTGTTTATTTAGTGTCATCAGAGCTGGATTATGTGTCTATGTGCAGAATCATAGCATAGTTTGGGTTGGAAGGGACCTTCAAAGGCATCCAGTCCAACCCCCTGCAAGAAGCTGGAACATCTTAATCTAGATCAGGTTGCCCAGAACCTATGCCAGGATTTTCAGATTATTTCAAGTCTTTCAAAGACTATGTAGGACTTTCAGAGAAGTCACTTCTGTGGCCAGACCACAGACACCTTGAAAAACAATTGCTTCTCTAGAAATGCCACTCATAATGGGAACTGAGATGCTTCTCTCATTACAAAACCTGATTTTGTGAGAATGTTACCCCAGCTGCTTCAGATTGTACGAGCTTAAAACTTTACTAGTCAGCTTTTCAGCAGAAAGACATTAAGTTCAAGTCCCAAATGGTTTTAATATCTTAAGTGATGTTCTAGTTACTGAGCAGTGTGGAAAGGTAATTTAAAGACAGTCCTGTGGTACTTTTTTTGCCAAGATCTCCTTGCTTCTTAAAGAAACCTTAGATTTTTGCAAGCAGCACTCTTCTCAGAAGATGGTCTTTAAAGCCTTGAAACTGCTCTGACATTTCAGTTTGAAAATTGGCTATAGCATGTCTATATGCTACTTCCAGAATATTTTTTTGTCTTGATGCTGTAATAGTGGTGGTAATTTTTTCATGATTTTGTGACAAAATATGAATAGACCACTTCGGTACAAAATAGAAACTGTTTGAAATTCTTTCAGTTTAGAGTTTAAAAGTTATACCTGTCAAATCTTTCAGTTGCACTGATTTTCAGTTCAGTTTGCAATAGCCAAGTGTATGGGTACTAATTGGTTGGTATAATGGTGTAATTTAAAAGGATAATTGCTGCTCATAAGGATAATCTGCAGTATTTGCAAATATTTGCTTGTAAATCTATTTTGAATGGTGTGAGAACATGGTCTGCATTTAGTTCTGGCAATTTTTAAGAAGCTACACAACACAAAACCAAGATGGGTTTAACCTCTATGGCTTTGTTTAAGATATATTAAATTTTGAATTTGGAAGACCATTTAGACTTTATTGTGACTTCCCCTTCTTACACTTAGCTATTAGTTATATTTTAACCTGAGATTAAAACCTTGCTTTTCAGTAGTTACTGTTTAGAATGATAGAGTTCTGTGTGGGTGTCAAAGAGAACTTTCGGTGTTATCTTCAACTCTGCTCACTTTTTGCTTTTTCTGAAAAAGTTGCATGTGTTATGTATAAATAAGCCACTGGGTTATAAGTCTAATGCACATTGCTTTGTTTTCTAGTTTAAGGACACTAACATTATTCATAACTTAGGGCACAAATGCTTTTACTCCACTACATTCAAATGACAAGATACACTTACTGTATTATTTCAGCTATCAAAATCAACTCATCTGATTAGACTTACCTTCTGCTCCCATTTTCTGGCATTATTGTGGGAACCCTATTTAACGACATAACTATTGTGGGAACCCTATTTAATGACATAACTATTCACTAACACAGGAAACCTTAGGAGACTATTGCAGGATACGGGATTTGAAATTTGAGTATGAAACTGCAGAGAACCCAGTTTTGGGAACATCGTCATCATCATGGCACTGAAAATGAATGTCACTTCTGTGATCAACAGACCTAGATTTCAGCACATAGGTTTTTGTTGAATATATGGAGCAATCTCAGTAGGAATCCTTAATAAGGAATTGATTATCTAAAATACAAGTTAAGATTCAGCTAATAGTTTCCCATAAGACATATCTGTTAAAATAGAGAATTGAATAATTCACAAAGGGAAAGAAGTTGCAAACAAACTTTACTTCAGTTGGTGAAATGATCTAACTTTGGAGTTTAGTAGTTGAAAATATTTTCAAAGACTGCAAATGACAGACATACTGTATTGCTGAACAGGATTCAAAAGGGAGAGAAAGATCTGAAAAATAGGACTCTGGGAATCAAAAGCAGAGAAGTTCAATGAACTATGAACATGGAAATAAACAAATTACATCTGTCCCATGAAATACCAATGATAAGCACAGCACAAATTAGCTCATGGAATTTAAAATATATATCAGAGAAAGCAAAAGTAAGAATACCTGCATGGAAGTTGGGAATTGAGATGGGGGAGAAGAATGGAGGGCATGAGGGGAGCAGAACAAAAAGGCTGAAAAGATAAACATCTTCAGAGTATTCCATGGAGGTTTTGCAGCTTCAAGTCTTAGATATCTGTCAGAAAAATATATTCTGTTTAAGGGTTTGTATGCTAAGGGGACCAGGTTTACATTAATTGCTTCCCTCTGCTTACCCATTGGCACCTTGCTTGTGGGTCCATGTGCTGAAGCTGTGCAGGGCTGTAGGTGTTAAAGCCAAGAGAGGAAGAAAACACCAGCCCGTATGGATGAAGGTGCCAGTATCTATAAATAAAATAGGAAAGCAACAAAATCTAAGTTTGCTGTAATAGCTGCCGCAGTTGGAAACATGAAAACTCAGCACAGCGATGGAGAAGATTTTCCAGGGCCTTATGGGACTTTGTTTTTAATACCTTTCACTGTTGTTTTCAAAGCCTTTCATAAACTTGAGAGGCTTCCCAGTGTACAAGTCCAGATCTAACTCCATATTTCTGAGTAAAACTATCAGGATCCAAAGTTCTGGACTGGCTGATTATTACATGTCTCAAATCACAAAATCTGGACCTGGGTATAGTGTTTTGAAACCTGAAAAATGAATAATCCAATGAAATGATCCAAAATACTTGATCTAGATGAAATGCAGTCTTATTTGGTAGAGTTTATGCCCTTCAGCATTCTTTTCTAGACCCAGACCATCCTCCTTTATTTTAAAATTATTTGGAATGTTTTGTCAGATCAATACCAGTCTGAACCATGTTCTCTGCTTTTTGTATCAGATGATAATTGCACTCTTATCCATGGAATGTGAGTTTGTAATCAGTCCCTGTATTGCTCTTTGTAGCTTGCACTTACCTACACTTCCCATTGAAAACACAAATCTGAAGTGTTTTGAACTGTAAAAAAATCTGAACTGATCTTGCTGGGTGTCTTCCCCAGGATGAATGTTTTTGAGAAGTTCCAATAAAATTCTGCTCATTCCTAGTGGAATGGGAGAAAGAAGAGAAAGAAGTAGTAGAAAGAAGCAGTAATTATATGGACATTAAGTCCCAAACTTCTGAGGGCTTTGTTTTGCTCTTTAATAGTCCTTTTAGATTTTGTACTTCTTAATGTCTCTTTCTGCCTGGCTATTTCTAGGTAATACATCTCTTATCACTCCAGTAAGAGGATACAAGTGGATACAAGCATTCCAAACTGTTTTGTAATAAATTGAATTGGACTGCATCATAAATATGGGGTTTTTTTTTTCATGCAATGTATTTTTTGTTTTTATAGAATCATAGAAAAGTTAGGGTTGGAAAGGACCTTAAGATCCAGCTTCAATCCCCCTGCCATGGGCAGGAACTCCTGACACTAGACCATGTTGCCCAAGGCTCTGTCCAGCCTGGCCTTGGTTTTCAGTCAAATTTAATCCAGAATTGCCAAGAAATTGTTCTATACTGTATCTGGTTCATTCTCCCCCACCCCTCTTTGGGGAGTTGGTAAGATAAGCACAGGCAGGAAACTTCAGAAAGGCTCAGTTCATCTGATCCTTGGCCTGCTTGGTGCTGCCAGCAGGGATTGGCAGGTCCTTCTTGTTTCTCCACAGGTCGGCTTCCCTTCTGCAGCTCCTCAGACCGCAGTCGCTCTCTGCTCCAGCCACTCTTGGGTTACCTGTCCAGCAGAATTAAATTAGGCTGTATGAGCCTATGGGTTTCTATTACATATACCTGCAATGGCAACTGTGCCAGATAATAGATTTGTGATTTAAAACCCCAACAGCAAAGCATTTTGGGATTGAAAGAGTGACCAGTTAAAAGACAGTATTATAATAGAATCAGAGTCTGGTTTGGGTTGGAACGGACATAGCTCCAGCACCCTGCTGTGAACAGAGGTGCCTCATACAAGACCATGTTGCCCAAGGTTATGAAGTGGAAAATAATGTAACCTGAAAATTTTCTGAGAGTACAATGAAGCAGTGGTTATTAAACCAAGCATCATCAAATCCTAGGATGCTTTGGGTTGGAGAGGACCTTAAGATCATCTAGTTCCAACCCCTAGGTGTCCTAGGTGGCATTACCTTGACTGAACAGAGTTTAGACCTCCTCTGAATTCATGTCTGAAAAGGAAAGAAAAAACTTCCCCAGCATCACCATGTAATAGGCGTGTTCCAACTCATGATAAAATTGTAAGCAGTATTGTGAACATTCATAGAATATGCATTTATTTAAATTATTTTGTTGCAGGTGGAGATGGTGTCTTTAAAAGTTTATTTTGGTTCTCATTAAAAAAAAAAAAAAGAACAACTATTTTTATTCTGCTTCAATATTCCAAGTGTGACCATCTGGCACCTTTTATTTAGGATGTGATTGCTCATTAAAAGTTTGCATCTCTGTTTTTCCTGAATTGTTTTTTCACATTAGATGATAGTGGATTTAATATGTATTGTATCTGAAACACTGAATCTGTCACCAGGGCCCAAGCCTCATACTCCCAGTATATTTAAAGGAAATAATTTTTGTGCTTTAGTGGAGGGGGGAAAAAGACTT
Organism: Forpus xanthops; assembly: GCA_032466535.1. Classification (NCBI taxonomy): domain Eukaryota; kingdom Metazoa; phylum Chordata; class Aves; order Psittaciformes; family Psittacidae; genus Forpus; species Forpus xanthops. The sequence goes on along the minus strand of JASSUY010037630.1, from coordinate 106,429 downwards.
TGTTTATTCATCTGTGTAGTAAATATACTGACTTTTGGCATCTATTTCCTTTTTGAAATCACTTCAGAGAGTACAAATTGGGATTAATGGTCTTCAGATTTCCCCTCTCACACCTCAGAGCCTTAGAGGAGCTGGGTAAAGAGAATCTTTTTTCTCATTTTTACATGCATCTACTGTCCTGGCTGGAGGGTGAGACATTTTCAATGCAGGAGAAACTCAAGGCAGTCGTTGAGGTTTTTGAGTAGGGCACACATCCAAAGGCTGTCCATGCTGGTTACAATTTCTCTACAATGCTATTCCATTGTCAAGCAATGACAGATTTCCTTTGCATAGCGGAATTCCTAGTTCCCTCTTTCATCTCTGGCAGATTAACATCCTGTGGACATTCCCCAGCCTGAAATTATGTTAAAACCAGATATGGTAACAGAGCTTGGACTGACTATTAACTCCTTTCTTCTACTTAATCTTAAACCAGGGTCAAATGTGCTTAAATATAGTTTGAAACAACTATAGCTTTGAACACAATTACTCTGTTGAATAAGACTAAGCAAATTCTTCATTTTCTCAAGTACAACTGCAAAGCCTCTTCATTCTCTGCTGTTTCAAACTTTCCTGGTACATTCTGTGAACTGATTGCTTTTCAATGCCTTAAAGTGAGGATGTTTGTTACTAATGACCATGACATAATCCTGTGTCCTTGTGGCTGGCAGGTAATTGGCGTATGAGTGCTCTCAAAACCTACAGTGCAGTTTGGGAAACCCGTTCCCTAAAAGCAGACGATTTGGGGCATAACAGGTAGTAATTCTCTGTGCATGTAGCGCTTAGTGCTTGTCTCATACAACCCCTAGTACAGTACCAGCGATGACTTCCTCCCATCAGTCTGGAGAGCCACTAACCTGTGGGCAATGTCCAGATGGCACCAAGATACTGTTTTGGAAATGGTATGTGAGGCAAGTTGTACAAACAGCTTGCTCTGCTCCCCAGTTAAAAACTGTATGGAAGATGGAAGACAATACATTACTGCTGTAGGAAAAGTGAGAGTATGAAACAAAGACAGCTGTTTTTTGCTCTTTTTACTCAGCAAAAAGCACAATAGGTTTCATGGTCAGGAATAGTATGAATAGCAATTTATATTTAGAAGGTTTAAAGTTACTGATTACAGATTTTATTTTATTTTTTTTTTTTTAAATAAGAGTCAAACTGTCTTGCAACTCTTTATTTCTTCATACATTCTGAGAATTTGGAACAGGCAAGCAGTTTATAAGAACTGCAATTTAATAGACTAAATGCATGAGTTTGAGCCTTCTGACTCACAAGTGATAATCAACTTCAGTGACAAAGATTTTTCCCTTTTCAGACTTGAATCTTGATGCATTAGATGATGATGCTGTGAAGAAACAGTGACGACAAGTTTACCTTGTGTCTTAGTTTATCAGAGCAAATATATGCAATTCCTTTAGTTGGCCTAAAATTAAACATGGTATACCTTCCCGTAGCTTGAGGGATCACTTTGATTTCAGTGGATTTGTTTGTAGTGCAGAATAGCATTTGTGAAGTTTGGGGCACCAGAAACTAACTACTCTTGGGTAAATGCAAATTATTACTTTAAATCTGGAAGGATCTGAAATGGAGTGAAGATAATACCTACTTTATAGTAGGGCTTTCATTAGAGAATACAGACCTTAGGTCCCAGGTAGGAACAACTAACATTCTTCTTATCTGTACAAATTGGCTAGTTTAAAGCTAGTCTACATACACCAGCAGAAGTTCTGATTGTGTTTCTGTACTACAATGTAGACATAATCTGTAGAAGCAATGGTCTACAAGTGGCAATGTTTCTAGTTACTCCTGGAATCCCTAGCCTGTCTTCTGTGTATGCGAGCAACTTTATGCTGTCCTGCAGGTGGAGAATCTTCGTTTAATTCTTGTCCTGTGTTTTGGCTTATTTATTTTAATCTCCAGTTATATATGTATAGACAGTTTTCAGTAAACTTCATGGAGAAACCTGTATTCTTTGAAATAAATACTACCTAGAAGTCCAGAGACTATTGAAGTGAAAAGAACATCAGGTCTATGTATTTGACCTGAAAAAGGAAGTTGTGTAATAATTCTCGAATACTCAGGATGAGTGACAGTTTATTTTGTCCTAATGCAGCTACTTTCCTGGGGAAATATGTCAATGCATATATATATATATAATATCCTCAATCACCAGCATCTATCTTGTGCCATATGGCAGTTTGAAAACAAGAGTTCGTATCAGAACCATTTAGTCACCTGGACTGGGGTAATTCCAGTAACTGTAGTTTCCATTAAAGCAAGCACCTTTCCATTATATTTTCAAGAGAAGATATGCACTTTCACTAAGGGGGATTCTTTATGGGATAAGCACGCAAGAAGTCAAGAGGCTGGAGATCTAATTCAGCTTTTCCATGAGGCAGTGAAATGAATGCGGGAAAGACACTTTGTGCATCTGTGTCTGTGTGTGTGAACTAGTGGTCTTGGACTACCTCTGTGAGGTCCTTTGAGCTAAGAAATTGTATTTTGTTTTCCTTGTGGGGTAGAATATCCCCTCTCCCCAGAAGAGCTGAGATTTCTTCCTAATAACTTCATATATAGCCATTAAAGGTAAATAAGTGCCTTTTTTAGTAAAAATAATTTTATTCCGTTAACAATGGCAGTCCTGCATGTATAATATTTTAGTGTATTTTTGGCACTGCTTTTTAATTTTAAAGCTTCAAATTATCACACCAACATTTGGTTTTGTTCCTTTTTGAGCAGATGAAAAATGCTTGTATCTTAAGTCCCCTTTTTTGGCTTCCTCTTTTTCTTTCCCAAGTTTTTGTCTTGTTTAATTTCTAAATGTTTGGGTAATTGTTGGGCACTGTGCCTTTGCAGCTTCTTTTCCTTTCTTATGTCACAGTCCTTCGGCTGGTATAATATTTTTCCTTTCATGGGACAGCTGTGCATGTGTGCCTGTATGTGAGGATGCATCAGCTATGTAATAGCTGTCATCAGTGTAAGAACCCTGAAAATGAGAGGCCATAAGCTCCAAGTTGGGGGACAAGGATCTGAAGTCCAAATCAGTGAGATTTGGATATAAGTGGTTCCTTGCTTGTGTTGAGTTTAACCTTTAAATCTGAAGCCTATTGGCTTTACAGGAAATCAGTTACTAAGGGCTCTCTGTCTCTTACTGGCACTCAGGAATGCTTCACATATCTCTCATGTGCGAATATTAGTTACATGCAGCACAGGAACCATTACGTACCTGTATATCCCAAATGAAAAAATAAATCTGTCTTTTGCAGGGTTTTAAAAAGCAAATTAATAGCAAAGCTCTTCTACATCTTGATGTTCTGCCACTAGAGTGCACCAGAAGGTTTGGTTGAAATGGACTGATTGCAGTAACTTCCTTTGCCTTAAAATACTGTTATTTTATGCTCTACTAAAATGTCTGCATGATTTTAACCCAGTTACAATATAAATGAGAAAAAAAACTTAAGTATATGGTAGCTGAAGGTATAAATTGAAGTTTAGGCTTTCAATAGTTAAAAATGAGTTCTCCTTCAGTTTCTGCCACAAATGGTAAAGGAAGTTGCTAATTCTGCCAACATTTTGAGCTCTTTAGTCTCTAACACTGGATTTGACTGAGCAAGGGTGAAGTGGAAAACACAAAGTATGATTAGAGATACAATTCTGACAGTTTTCCTAGTTCAAAATCGCTATTAATGTAATTGTGTCAGAGTTCAAGCTGGAAGCTGAAGATCTGATCATGATTATTCCTGCCAACAATGAAGCACTCATTAATAAGACATGAATATTGGGGCAAATTTCAGGTAGGAACTCCTTGCTTGCTTGCTTGCTTGCTGCTTTGTTTTGCTAGGTTTGAATGGAAGTGCTGACCTAGCTGTGCTTGGAAACACATGACAAAATGCTGTTGTATCCCCACTTAGAGCAACAGCAAGACTTAACGCTGGTTTAGTGGAGCCAGGATGTTATCCTCAGTGTTAGGAAGAAGAAATACTTTTCACACAAAGGTAATGCTATGAGGAGGGAGCTTACGCTTCAAAAGGAGACGTATCCTTTTGTTACTATTCAGAAAGGTTCTCCAGATTCCCACCACATGGGTATCTAGAGCTGGAGCAATCTGTGCCCCTAAGAGTGCCTGAAAATCCTCTTTAATATGTAACCTTAATCAAGGGATTCCAGACAATGCCTTTGTGTGGCAGAGGATGTGCAAGACAGTAGACTGAAAATTCAGTAAAACTGGGGGAGAATAATGTGAAATGTGGTTGTTTGCCCAGCTCTGACGTGTGAAACTTTGGGGGTACCTTGAAGAAATATTCTTGACTTTTAGAGTGGTAAAAGAGTGACTTATGAGTTTGGCTATACCGATAGCCTGTAACTATAATTTTAAACATTGAGATTTGATTACTGTAGAAATAAAGACCCAGGCTATTAGTCTATCAAAAATACAGATTTCTGGATTTTTGTTTTACCTTGATACTTCTACCTGTATATTCACAAGTAAAAGGTGCAATAATATTTCAGTGTGTTAATATCGCAGCAGCAAGCAACAGAGAACTCTGCTTCTAGATAATGTTATGGGATTCTAAGTATCTTTAAACAGTGGTATTTTCATCTACCTGCCTTCTAATGGCAAATATATCAGGAAGAACGGTGTTTATTGTTTTTCAGAAATCAAACACTTGTCCTGAGATAAAAATCATTATTTTAGTGTTACAGGATCTTAGTAATCCCTGAAAGCTGTAGTGAAACTTTAGTGAAATCCAGGTACCTAATTGCCTAAAGGTCTAATATAATTAGTGGTAATAGAACAAATAATCAATAGATGATCCTGTTGGATTTTAAATCTACCTACCTTTGCTAGACAAAAAATAAATAAAAATTAAAAATAGCTGTAAAATATGTCTTAGGACTCATAAAAGGAGGAACCAAAAATATAAAAATAAGCATCAGCTGGTTGTGTTGATCATGAGGATCTGTAAAACTTAGTATAGGTTTCAATAGGTTGGATTCAGTACCAATTCCTCAGTCCAGAAAATAAAGAACAAAAATTATGACAACACTTGAGCGTGTAGAAGATAAATAAATCTGCTTTAGCAAATCCGTTAAATATAATTTTTTTATGTAAGCGTCTCCCTTGGTCTCATTCAATAGCAGGATACTTGTGTGCTTTAATTTCAGCACTTGATTAAATACTGTGATGAGTAGACATGAACTGATAAAAGTGGGCCATTTGCCTCATCTAGAGTCATCCAGACTCCAGAAAAAAACTCAAATTCTGATATGCCAATTATTTATTAGCAGAAAAAAATGGGTTTGCTCTTTTTCTGATGATACCACAGCATCAAAATCACGGAATCACAGGTTCATTTAGATTGGAAAAGATCTTCAAGATCATAGTGTCCAACCCTTAAACTGGCACTGCTCCAGGCCCATCTCTAAACCATGTCCCTAAGTGCCACATCTGCACATCTAAACCTCCACTGGTGCAACTCGAGGCCATTTCCGCTCATCCTATTTCTTTTTACTTGGGAAAAGAGACCAACCCACACCACCTGGCTCCGTCTTTCTTTCAGGTAGTTGTAGAGAGTGATAAGGTCCCCCCAGACTTCTCTCCAGACTAAACTTCCTCAGGTCCCTCAGCCATTCCTCATCAGACTTGTGTTCCAGACCCTTCCCAGATCTCTTGCCCTTCTCTGGACACCCAGAGTTGTCCAGTGTGACTAAATTAAATTTTTTATAGAATTCCATTGTAGGAGTAATGTTTGAAGTGAAAGAGGAATTCCTGTGTGATCAGAAGTTTGGATTGTTTGCTCCAAATCCCAGTAACTTCGGAGTACTTTTTCGATTTTTGGTCTTTTTTTGTTTGGTTGTTTTTTTTTTTTCATGCCACTGATTTACTGGATATGTTTACATTGGAATAGAGAAGATTTAAAGGATCATTTCCATTTATGTTTTAAAACACATTAGCTAACTCTTTTCCCCAAACATGTTTCTCTTGACTGCGCTTAACTCACAGTTTGCATCTGTGGCAATAAATTTCAAATGAAAGAAAAGAAAAAAAAAGTGAAGGAAACTCCATTGTAGTAATTTGATTACTCTGGAAATAAAGCGGTGGATTACTGCAATCTAATTTGGAAGTGATGAAGTGCATGTGATGGCCCAGTAATTATTTCTGCACAGTTCTTGTCCATGGGGAGAACAGAATTATTGGACACTGCACAATGTTAATGATGCCGTAGTTTGACATTTGCGCAAGCATGCAGGAACACTAGTCTTAGGAGTGCATTCTGTGACAACAATTTGTATCCATCCCAAAGTCTTTATTACGATGTGCACCAAAATCAGTCTGCATTAGCAGTTTTTGCTACTGTTTTCTTTTTGCAGAAGAAAACTAAAACATGATCTTGGGATCAGATTTTAACCATATATGTTAACTCACAGAAGATGTTGAAGGAAGATGATGCAGTTGTGAAGCATGGAACATTTTGTTATATATAATTTTGCTTGTAATATTATGTGAATTTTTTGCTAGGCAGTGTCAAATGTAGAAATTGCTACCGTGTGTCCATGATTATTAAATTCTATTATATTGTAATGCTGAGACTATTTTAATTCTCTTAGATTTATCTTTCAGATGAAATTTTTACTAATCTAAACCAATGAATTTTCTTTCAGCAAGAACTGCAAAATGTCATTAACTAACAGAAGGGCCAAAGCAGATGCACTAATCCAGTACCTCAGGTCTTGATTCCCTAAATCATGTGGTGGTATCAGAATGTCAATTTTTATTTTAATTTAAAAAGTACTAATGTGTTTTATGCTCAATTTAGGTTTGCAAGCTTAGTTCATAAATAATGCAGAAAATCTCCTGACTATTCAAAGAGCTTCCAGCAAGCTCCTGCCATGAGCTGGGAAGGAGTTCAGCTTTAGGGAGAAGTGGAATCCCTTTGTCAAGTGAGGAACCAGATCTGCTCTATTCTCAGCGTTTCAGTATGGATGCTGTTTGGGAAAGAGCACGTTTTTATGACATTTGTTCATGACAGGATTCTCACTTGTGGCAATAGTGCTGTAACTCTCCTCACTACCCCAGTTGCAATAATACCCCAACATGAGCAGTGGTAAGGAGGCATCCTACCAGGATTTGCTCCCTTTCTGCTAACTGGAAACACAGAATTGCAGAAAGGTTGAGGTTGGGAAGGCCACATGGGCCTTGCTCAAGCACGGTCACCTAGAGCCACTGCCCAGGACTATATCCAGACAGTGTTTGAGTATCTCCTAGGAGGAATACCTCCACCAGCTTTCTAGCCATGCTGCTCCAATGCTTGGTCTTACGGTAGATACAGTAGTGCTTGTTTCAGATGTTTGTAGAGATCTACTGCCAGTTTACTCAATACTTCAAATAAATACAAAACCATCTTTAGACACTGTAAAAATAAACAAACAAAACCACTGCCATCAACAACATTGATGTTGGAGTCCACATATTCTCATTTTACTTCGTCAATCTTAGATGAAAAATAGGATTGGTTTAAGGTGAGCTTTACTGCAAATACTAGTCACTACAGTAGTTTAAGAAGGCTTCCAAAAGGAAAAAGAAAGTTTAAAGATACACATTCTTCTAATAGTTCTTTGCTAGAAGTTATTATAAGTGAATGGATGCTCTTCTTTTACTTTTTAGAAGTTAGAAATGGTGCTGGTGTGATGGTTATGAGCTTATTTGGAATAGCCTTTGTACACTCTATCTGGCTTTGAGGTGTCTCTATTTAACATCGCTTTGATCGCTTTGTGGAATTGCTTCCCGTTTGGACCTGCTTCTTCATCAGTGATTTAAAATACTCAGCAGGTAAACTATAACAGTAATAAAAAGTTGTCTTAAACTAAGCTTTGCTCCATTAATAGAGAACACCCAAGCTTTATTTCAAATAAAGCATATCAAGTGACTCTAGAAATAGCATCCTATGGCTTGCACCAAATGAATTCTTTTATCAGTTGACAGAATTCATATCGAAGGGGTACAAAGATTTAGTACTGAAATTATCCTGTATTTTTCAATGTTTTCCAAGTTAGTGACTTTTGCCTAGCTGGTTTTGCCTTATTTTTCACTTTTATATTTTTATAGTCTCTGATGCTCATTTATAGTCAAATTTCATGGAAAATTTTCATCAGCAAAGACATTTCCCAGGGGTTTGATTCAGGCAGGGGCGTCACCTTCTCACTTTTGAATGGCAGTGATTGCTGGTGCCAAAAGCATTGTCTGTTGGGGTTGGCAAAACTAGTCTGACAAAAACACCCACAAAAGGTAAACTAGAGATTAGAGGTAATAAGGATAGGAATGTTCCATGCATGTAATCCATTAAAGTTTTCTCCGACAAAAGCCAGTATATACCATATGGAGACTTACTAATCAGAAAATCATTTGTAGATTTATTCTTTATGTCTTTGTGTGTATTGAAGGGCTGACCCTGCTTTGCTGAAGTCACTGGGAGGTGTTATGACCGAATTAGAGTTTAAATTTTAAATTTCCTAAGCAATCTTTGAAGTCTAGATCTGCATGCAATTGTTGTATTTATAGAACTGAATTTCAGCTGTGACCTGCATTTAGAAAGGCAGATTTAGAACAAGCTGTTGAATCACTTGTCTTACATTTAGGCCATAAGTCATGTTTACGTGCTCTAGGATACTACAGTACCTAACTCAGTGAGTAGACAACTCACTGCACTTAAGTGACTACCAATCGTAGCTCTTCTTGCATAACATGGTGCTTCTCTTTCTGTTGTAGGGTTAAAGAGTGATCACAGTGAGCAGAATGACCAGCAAGGATAAGAGTTTTTAATTTTAAATATAAAAATAACTGTATGTTGCACCAAGTGAAAATGAAAGCAGGTTAATTCCTTCTGAATACTGAAGGAATTCTGAAAACATCTCTGTCCCTATTGGCTATCTTGACCAAATCAGAGACAATATCTATATTCCATTATGTTCACATATCCAGAAATCCATATGGAAATGTTGAGTGGTGAATCATTTTGTTCCCATTTGTTTTCCTACACTTTGCCTTTCTCTTGTGTATCCTGAGTGCTGTGCTTCCACTCTGTGGCTGGGAGCAAAGGACTCCAGGCAGCTCCAGTCCCTGGGAAGAATCTGGTGGTGGTAATGTTCCTGCTACCAAGTTTCAAGAAGCTGTATGCAGCTGTCACACTTAGAAACTGCACCTTCCATGAGCCTTTATATTACCAGTGAGGAAATGAGAACTACTGAGTTGATTTGTTCCAGAATGAGTATGTATCTTTACACCTAGGAGTAGAGGGAGTGAGTTCTCCAAAATCAGGTGATGTGAATGCTACCTAAATGATGTCTTCATCTCATTTCTCCTGTAGCTAGGGAAAAAGTTCAGTGTAATTAAACCATTTGGAATTCACTTTGAGTGTCTAGGATCAGATCCTTGTCATGTATTTCTGCTGTTACTGAGAAAACAAGTTGGAAAGATAGAGTATATATTCCTGCTTGCAGAACTGCTTTGAGGATTGTCAGTGAATAAGGAATGTGTAAGAAGAGAAATGTATCCTGAATGTGGACCTAAGGTTTGTTACCTAGTGGCTAGCAGAGTGAGAAAATGAATCACTAGCCCTGAAAATGAGTATTTCAGCTGAAGTTCCGCAAGAAATTGCTGTGGAGCAGATTTCCTGCTTTTCACTTAGGAGGGACATTGGGAAGTTTAAAAATATTTTTAGTTACTGTTGTCTTATTTGTTCATAAAAGAAATACATGACAAAGTAGCCTGCAAAGCCATATTCAAAATGCAGCATATGCTAACCATCCCTTCCACCTGAAGAAAGTAATAGGAACTGTCTTCAAGTTTACAAGACTGTTAAGGTTTTTTTAAATTACACATTCATATATCTTGTATATAACTACATAAATGGCTATATATTTCATTCTATCTATAATTATTCATTACAAACCTAATCCTAAAATCAAGATTTTTAACTTGTTTCAGTATGCTTTTTGTCAGGGATTGTTTAAATCTCTTAATACCTGATCCACTTTCTTGTCAGAGATGCTTTGTCCTCTCCTCCATCTGTTTGTCCTGTACCCTGTAACCCTTCCAGGGAAGAATGGTTCTTGCCCTCCATCTTATAGAGCTTGCAGTACTTGCAGGAGTCACTGATACTAGTCATCATTATCTTTAATTTTACTTAACAAAGTCGTATGCTTATATGAATAAGTAAATTAACAGAGGGTTAAAGCACTTGGTGTTAGTGAACTCTCTTTACACTTAGTATATGGAAAGAAAAAAGGCCAGGACTGTACATTTTGGAAAATCTCAGCCTCACTATGATAGACCAGACCCAGTATAGTAGGCTGCTTCATTCAATGTAAGCTTAGGAGTGGAAAATCCTGCTTTTGGGATGATGACAGCCATGCTCAAGGAAGAACTTGTAATGTTTAATTCAGTCAGCAGTGATGCTGACTTAGGCATTCTGCATTATTTTTGGCTTCCTTAGCCTAGGTACTTATATCTGTTCGTTAAGTGGAGCCCAAAAGATTTTTCATACAGTAAAGGGAGGTTCAGGAATCACTAAATATTTCAGAATCCTTTTCTAGCAGTGTTCTTACTTTGTCTCAAAACTACAAGAATAGGGACAACTTTAGTACCATTTCTCTGAAGAAATGTTTTTAGCAGTGTTGGGGAGGAATCAACACTTTCCTTTGCTGTCTCTGGAGAGTCTAGCTGCTCCAGACCATGGAAATGATATGGTAAAGGCACAAGAAATGCCACTTTTTTAGACATCTGCAAAACCTCATCAAATATCTCATGAGAAAAGCAATCTTTACCAAAAGATCAATATAAATACTTTGAGAATCTATTTTCCACTATCACCATGTCAAGGCTGGACAGGATCTCCAGTGTTTCTGAGATAGCTGAAATGGATTTCTTCTTTGTTTCTGGCCTGAAACTTTATGCGATTTCTATAAAATAAAAGGTATTTCAAACAAAACTGAGATTGAGTGTCCTAACACTAAAAATGTATTATTTGTGTTTTATAGAATCACATTACAGGCCTGGTATACGTATGAAATGCTCTTTCTCAAGCCAGTTATGAGACTCTAATGGGTTAAATTAACCAGGCTGTATAAATGTGAGCTGAACATATGGTCAGTCCCTCTGAGAGTTTTAAAAAGCAAATGTCTGCTAAAAGAAGTGAGGTCCAGGTTTTTGTGAGCATGTTGTCAGCATGAAAAGAGTCCTCCTATTTACCACAATGAAAAAAGGGGGACATCCGCAATTATTTCACCTCTCTGGTTGCACACAATGAAATGGGAGGAAAATTAACTTTTAAATAGGGACAAAAAGGTAAAGAAGTGGAAAATCCATTTGGGAAAGTGATGTGAAGAGTTGTGGAAGAGAGAATATTTGATGGCTGTTCTCGTAATAAGAAAGGGAGGAACTCAAACTGCCACAGTTTTGATTCCTAAGAAAATTAGTTTGGTTTTTACTCCTCATTATAGCACCTCAGACCTTATGAGATGAATGTGCCAAAAGCCCAATCTTTTAAAATGAATTACCTGTTTTAAGATTTTTACCGCTTGTGGGACTGCAAATTTTAACTGATCAAAGATATCAGAGGTTTTTGAGCTGTTTAAAAGATGATAAAATAAATGCCTGAACTGTGACATCTGTATGATCTCTGAGTTTGACATATTTTTATCCCCTCTTTCATTCAATATAAAGCAATACTTTCAAGCAAAAAATAAGAGCTAGTGTGGCTACTTAATCTATTTCAAATCAGTTTCAACCTAACGTTTTGATTTTCATTTTAAAAGATATCTCCATTTTTTCTGAAAATCTCTTTGACAAACTAAAAATAGTTTCCCCTTGTCCTTGTGACACTGTTCTCACCTGGCTACACATTGAATGTTAGTTTAAGTTGGTAGTGATTGAAGAATCTAGAAGTCATAAGTCTTCTAAACAATAGTCAGTCTATTTTCCCCTGTTGGATTTTCATCTGTGAGAGAAAACATTTTGTCTAATAGTTTGCAATCTGGAGTCTACAACGAAGCAGTCAAGAACGCAATAGCCTGTAGAGAATGAAGCTTCCTTTTCATGTCATTTCATATACATCCGCTATAATCTCCAAGCAGTGACTGAGATACGAGGATGCAAAAGTATCTGTGTTTATGGAAGTAATGGTTTTAAGTTATACCTTAAGGGTGAATCAAGCCTAATAATATAAACAAAAGGATTTTGCTGATTGTATCTGATACTTAAAAAATTTATTTTTCCTTCCATTAGAAGTTTACTGAGGTTCATTGATTTCATCTTACATTACATGCAAATAGTGCCCATTTTTTCTAAAGACAGAAGACAACAAAAAGCATTTTTGTTGAAGAAAACGAAAGAAAAAAGCAAACAAGTCTTCAAACAGCCAACAACCTCTATGCCCCCTCTTTATTCACCTACTATTATTTGACTGTGTTTCACTTTTTCCCATGAAAATAAATAGAAGTAAACGTAATGTCAGCCTCTAAATAATACACTTTTTGCTATTTGGCTCTAGTTATTTCATTATCAAGAATATATCAAATCGTTATGATAATTTTAGCTCACTCAGACCAGTACTTTCAATATAAAATATTGCTCTAAATGTTAAAGTCTTGTCTTTAAAACAGTTTTCAAGTAGCTCATAATAACATACTTCCCTACATGACAAAATGAGGCAATAGCAAAGCAGTGTGGAGATGACCATGGAAGGAATTCTTTGCTGTCCAGTTTGACATGGGTCTGTTCAGTATCTGGGAAGTTCTGAATTTGCCAGTCAACTTCAATGAGCCAACATGAAGGGTAACAAGTTCTCCATAATCCATTGAGAATTTTCCTCTGGCTTTTACTTCAGTAAGTGAAATGTACCAAATTCAGTTTTGTCAGTGTCACATGTGTTGGAAAAAGAGGTGTGAATTGGGATGGCCATTAGATAAGCTCAAATCTCAAAAGAGCAGGTAAATTCTGTCCCAATCCCTAAATCCTCTAAAAAGTCTTAGGGTTTTAGGACATAGAATGCAGGACCATAAATGCTAAGGAGTAGTTCCAGTCTGTTGGGGTTTGATTTCACTGTGTTGGAATCAAGAACTTTTTCTTCTAATAAATACTGTAGTTGCATGGCTGTTGTTCAGCTGTAGGTTGTTCTTCTGGAGGCAGCCACCCTACATCAGAACTTAATTGTTTAAAGGCGGGATTATTTGGAATGTGTATACCAAATACCTGATAACTGTAGTTCTTGGAAAATTCACCCTGCCAAGGCTGTGGCTGTACTTTTTCCAGTTTGGACATACACTCATTTGTATTGTGCATACTTGTAATTTCAAAGGTCACATGATTTCTAAGAGTTTTTTCAGTCACTAGTCTGATTTAAAAACCAGGTGTGCACAGCTCTGTGCAGATTAATATGGTTTATTATCACACTCAATGAAAATGCACGAAGTCTGGGGTAGACAGTGTTCTTCCTATGAAAATGATAATTTAGCTTCTAAATCAAGCTTTTCAGACTATTTATTAAGTCTGCACCAGGTTTCACTTTCAATTACATGGGTATAAATCCCTGTATGTCTGAACGAGTACTTTAGGGCTTTTAATACATCAGTTCTCAGTTTTTTTTCAGTTCAAGTTCACACCCTATGAGTAGCATTTTTAGAAATTATTTTCATTTGTATTTAGTCATCTAGTCTTCTTGCTCCTGAAGCACTTGGAGACCTCAGGTTTTTGGCTAGCATTGGATATTAATAAACCAGATCTTCCAGATATGCAGAAACACCTGACTTTGTGTCTCAAGTTTGGCATTTGTGCTTGGGTCCTGCAATTGTTAGAATCCTTGCTGGCTTACTAGTAATTTCTTTGTGTGCTTTTTTTGCATCTGGAGATATCTGCAGTCAGGTTTGTGATGGAGTGTGAAGTGAAATTGCTGGAGAATCTACAACCAACATGTGAGCTTGAGTGGAGGTAAGGAAAGGGGATGCTATTCTTAGTACTTCAGAAAACTTTGCTCTGGCACTTTCTCCAGTCATCTTTTCTTATTGCCAGTCTTCAAATAAAGTTTGCTTCTGATGTTTGTAGGAAGTCAATTCATCAAGAAGTTCACAAAGGTGACTAAAGGCATCCAGAAGTTTGTAATGGAGCATATTCTATCTAAATAAGAAAAAAAAGAATTCAAAATGCAATAGTGTTCAGAGATACTCATTCTGCATCACTCTGGCTGGGTGTACAAGTAGCAAGAATGGTTTTGTTTCCATTTTGAGTAACTTTGGAGTTAGACAGTATAATGATTAGATCTTAGAATCATAGACTCTTAGAATGGTTTGTTTTGGAAAGGACCTTAAAGCTCATCTTTTTCCAGCCCCCTGTCATGGGCAGGGACACCTTCCGCTAGATCAGGTTGTTCCAAGCCCCGTCCAACCTGGTCTTGAACACTTCCAGGGATGGGGCAGCCACAGCTTCTCTGGACAACCTGTGCCAGGGCCTCACCACCCTCACAGGGAAGAACTCAGTGCTTTCAAATACCCATTGATCCTTCCTCCGTGGAAGTTAGTGATGTGATACAGCAGGAGGCATGAATACCTTGAAAAATCTCTGTAATGACAGAGAAGAACAAACCTCCCAGGTACTACACACCAAAATCCTTTCCCAAACCATCCTGCTAAGTAGGAAGATGTGCAACTCAGTGACTTGCAAATAAGACACTGGTAAATTTGCACTCATTTTTAATTGCGTGTCAGGCTAACCCTAATTGAAAATCTTTAAGGACAAGAATGTAACTCTTCCTTTTGTACTAAATCTTCCTGAGGTCAGGATTTGGTCCTGCATCTCACCCTCTTAACTCTGCCAATATTTAGCCTTTCTGATATAAAGTGTATTTCTCACAATATAAGAAAACATTAAATCTTAAGAGATAATAATGATTAAAAGAATAATAGTAATGATAAGACAGTAATGATAAAAATAGAATTTTATATTATTTTTATTCAGATTGTATTCTGAAATCAGCTTTGTGAAACATACCCAATGGCTTGTAATTTCTGTCTGCAAGCCACTGCATCTTGTTAATACACATGTTAAAATGCACACTATGCATCTCACTTCCCACTAATGAGCTTTCAGAACCCAGCCTGGTTTGCTGCTGTTTCCACAGGGAAATGCAGGAATGGATTGGTTCCTTCCTCCCCTAGCTTGCCCCCCTCCCTGGCCGCCAGCCGTGGCTAGGCAACCACACAGGCCCTCCGGAGCGAGGAGCAGGCTTCGGAGCAGCAGGGGCTGTAAGGAAAGAGGCTCTGGGATCAATTAAAATGCCAGGCTTTTCCAGGCTGGTTTCCAGAGCATCTGTGCATGATTCCACATAAATTTAGGGAATTAAAGATCAGACAAAGGTAAACATTTCCATGCTTTGCTTAGTATTGAATTAAAATGAGGGGATGAAATATGACAAGAGCATTCAGACTGAAGCTGTGTTTAATGTCTCCGTGTTATTTATTTACAGCCAGTTGCTTTATTATTGCAGGTATCTCATAACTATAGGCTGTTTGAGTCCTGTTTGGGTGCAGTGTGTATCTGGCAGTTAAAATCAAAATGCTTTAGCTATTCTGTGAAAACACATTACCTTAGCAAAGGTTTTAAAAAAAAAAAAAAAAAGAAAAAGAAAAAGCCATACCAAAACCCCAAACAAACAAAAAAAACTCCAAAGAAAATATTTTTCTATTAGTCACATACTCAGCTAATTCTGGTATTCCGTATCCTGGCAGATATCCTGGCTGTAAGCAGAGCTGCTCACAAAAGCCCTTCTGTGTTTTTGAAGTACGCAACACTACCTTCACAATAAATGCAAAGTACAGGTGCATCTCTTCCTCTTCATCTCAACACAAGTCTCTTCCTGGAAGAAAACATGCTTTGTTTCTTTGCTGCGCAGGGCAGAGCTCAAGGCCTTCCAGCTCTGCAGCACTCTACCAGGAAGCAAGGTGAAGAAATAGGACCACCTTTTGTTGCTGGGTCTAGTATAGGTGGGGAACAGAAGCAGATGTCAGAGGGAAGTGATGGGATTCTGCCACTCAGCTCAGACAAAATGCTGCCTACATGAATAAGGAATTCAGAACTATAGAAAGCAACACAGAAACAGACCTTGAATTAACAAATCATGCAATGCTGTATAGAAATGTTCAATACAGTGCTCCAATTAAATCCAAAAGGATAAAACAAACCAAAGGACATACAAAAATACATCTAAAAAGAATAATTTAGGTGTAAAAGAAATAAAGCCTAGTAGCATCAAGATCACATGTGTGGATCCTTATATTACCAGATTCTGATATTGATCTCAGAATGATGTAATTCTTTAAATAGATTGAATCCTTCAATATTCGTTGAAGGCATTCAAATCTACCAGTCACCTTTCCAACCTTCTTCAAAGTTTCATCAAAAACAATTTTACAACACATAATTTTATCTCCAGAGACCATAAATGGTCCATAAAGAATGTTCCTAATTGAACTTAACTTGCTGAACTAGGTTTGGTAAGGTGGTGGTGGTTTAGGTTGCTCAGAGACATATATGGCATGGTGCAAGTTTTATTATTGTAGATAATGAACTATATGATTAGGAAAGGAGGGAGGTGTATAAAGCCCAGGTACTGATTGCAACAGCTGACAGTTTTCTGCTGTTAAGAACACAGGACAGAAATGCTGTCAGGAGAGGATATTTAAAATATGCCAAGAATCTTTTCTTCCAGATTGTGGCAGCTTATTCTGTACCACTGCTGCCTTCTCACAACTAGATCATAGATCACATATAGTGACAGCAGATTGCTGCTTGGGAAAGGAATCTTTTTTTTTTAGCTGAATACAGATTTATGGTCTTTTGAAATCCATAATATTTCTTTATATCAATGCCTTTTTGCAATAGGGTATGTTCATTTATTTTTTCCACTAGTCCAGCTATATGAGATTGCTGACTATTGATATTTTCAGCACTATCATATGGCTTTCCAGCAGCAAACCTGCTTTACAACGTTATAGGATTTATGTTGTCGAACTATGGAAACCTGCTACCTTTTGTTTGAGACTCTTGACTGGCTAACAGCAGCAGTTTTGTCAAAATCCACTGTCTCAGCATCGCAATAAGCTTACAAAGCTCATCTGACCTTATTTTGAGTTCTTAATGGTTAAGTGCTACTTTAAAATATGCCAAGAGAATAAAACCAAATTGCTGAATCCTTCAGATGAGCACGTCTCATATGTCTTAGTTATACTGATGCTGTTTATACAGGCTGATTGAAAATATCCAAAATGTTAACATCATGTGATTCAGACTTCAAAAATCTTCAACTGCCTCTTCTGTCAGTGTGCCCTTCTTTGAGCTAAGTTATATCTACATAAACCAGGAATCACTACCTTAACAGGAAAAAAATGGGTAAGTTCAGCTACTTTTGTCTTTCTGTATTGAAACAATGGCCTGCCCCCATAGCTTTCATTTTCCTCTTTCTTTTTGAAGAAGAAAAGGCTCCATTTATTCCACTGTCCTGGAGGGCTTTCAGAATCACCTCAGGTTGCCGTATTTTCTGAGCTCAGTGACAGTATCCTTAATTTCTTCCATCTTCCCATTAAAACTGAAATGCTTGTTGAGAAAATGGTCTTTGCTCCACCCTCTTCTTATGTGGATAAAATCTGACTCATATCAAAGGCAAAGCTGACAAAAAGTGCATTGACTTCTTTGCTGCTTCTTTGGAACCTGTTCACTGTTTGCTGCCATTTTAGGTTTTGGTGAGAAAAGTCATTTTCTAAGCTTAGCAGATTCTTACCCATGTCCTAATCTATTTGTAATACAAGCACCTGCATGTGTACTGAGTGAAGGTTATGATTGTTGCAGAGCAGTTTTACATAATGCCTCATTTAATTCTGATTAAAACTGAACTTTTCCTCTGAATGCTGGGTGAAAATTGCCTAGAGCAACATCTGTATCCACATTAAAATGTAATTAAAACATGGAGTTAGCACCTTGGACAATTTATAGTGACTATCTCCCTTTTTCTGCAAATACAACTGTTGTCTTAATCATAGAATCATAGAATCATAGAATAGAGTAGGTTTGAAAAGACCTTTAAGATCATCAAGCCCAGCTGTTACTCCAGCACTACCACTAACCCATGGTGCTGAGGCTTCATCTACAGTGTGTGAACACTTCCAGAAATGATGACTCCAGCACTGCCATGGGCAGCCTGTTCCAATGCCTGAGCACCCTTTCAGAGAAGGAATTGTTCCTAATATCCAGTCTAAGCCTCCTCTGTTTCTTGGGAAAAGAGTCCAGCCACCTCTTCTCTCTTGCAGCTACCTCCCAACATCTACCTTGAAGAAAAAGGATGACCAGCTCCACCCAGCTCTGCAGCCTTATGGTGTGAGCAAACTGTCCTTCCAGCTCCACCAATACGGGAGCCTAAGCACCATCCTGGCTATCCCTCAGTTCCACCAACAACCAAGAGCTGGAAACAGAGGCTCTTCCCATTCCAATCTCAGACATCCCCTCAAGCTTTGTATATACAAATACATACCCCAACACCCAAAATTAAGCAGCGCTTTGGTAAAAGGCAGTCAGGGCTCCTCAGTGCATCCCTGCCATGCCAGGATGGGGCTCAGAGGCAAATCACCCTTCAAACCATGTCCTACAAGTGGAAATCTGTCACCAAGCAAGCAAGGTGGCTACAGGCCTCCTCCTTCTCCTCTCGCAGCAGGATGAGGCCTGGCTCCACAGCAACAGCAGGGACCCCTTGGGAGAGCGAACACCCACCGGAGGCTTCCACCTTCCCCCAGCAGTCAAACAATGAGCACAGTTTTTCTAAAAGTATAAAAATATACTTTAAACATCTTCTGGCCAACTCTTTTTATATCTTAAGTAGACTTTTACATTTAAGGAAGTTAATTTGAATTCCAAATTGCAGAATGTGTATTGAATTATAGACTGAAATTATAACATCCATTATGCTTTTATTGCTCTTCTAATCGTTATATATTAAAACATTTTCTAATCACTGTTATGGGGGAAGTCACAAGATCTGATATTCCTTTGACACAAAACGTACTCATAATCCGGGTAATCTGTGGGTGCTGGGCAGCAAAATAAGGATTCTGAACATGTGGCTGCTGTTTTGCCATATGTGATTCAAGAGGACACAATCCCTGCTCCAGTCCTTCTGCTTCCCTGGCTAGCACTGCTGTTGTGAACTGACAGGATATTGGAGTTGACAGGTTTCTGCAGGACCCAAGCCAACAGGAGCACTGAAGGCCCTGCATGAAATACATACTCTTTTTTTGCTGGTGATGGGCCATCCAGCTTGGATGTTTAATATCGCCTTAGAATTCTTCTCAGGCATAGAAATTAGAAAAGAAAATACTCTGAAAAATGAGTATTTTGGGGAAAGACATCATACTTGGAGAAAGGGAAGGGGAAAGGGTACCATGTTAATCTTCAGCACATCTCTGACCTGGCTCTTTGACCCTTTGGATGGCATTCATACTGCTTCAGCATTGCCAAGTGGTCTCCGAACCACCCCACAAGAGGATTCCTCAGGCTGGAGAGAATGCTCAGGTGGCACAGAGCTCCTCTCAGCCGTACCAGAGAGTCAAACCTTTGCCAGCACATTTCAAACTGTCAGTAGTACGAACTGCATTAATAATTTAGGGGAAGAAAATCAGATATTCCTGAATGTTCAGAGGACGTTGCTCAGTTTAATACATGTAGTTCCCAATAAAACCAGTGGCATACCTGGCCAAAAACCTTAGCATTTCTTTGAAAATTTGCCCCTCATGTGAATAACCATAAAGTGTATTTAAGTGCAGATGACTGTGCTTCTACTGCACCAGCAATTGTAAAAATAAAATGTCTCCTGCTGCTGCCAATGCATTACCCTGAAAGATTACTACAACACATGTGCTCACAAATGCAGCACAGTCTAAACTTGGCTTACTACAGCAAACCACAGTAATGCTTTCCAAGAAATGGTTTAATGGTATTGGCCTTCAAGTTTATTCATACTCTTGGCACACATCCCAAAAAGAATGCAGTGAACACACAGGCTCACTGCTCCCCTCTCTGTTTTGTCTCTCTGTGCATCACCCAACATGGCATCTAATCCTTTCATGTACTGTTGCTCTGGGCAGTGGCTGTGCAGCTTTGTTCAATCTTTGTGTTTTCTGAGATGTGCTGTTGTGTTGATATTCTCCTCATGTTCTCTTCTACAGGGCATCAAGGGGAGTTGGTAGGAACTTTTGCTAATGGTGCTGACTGTCAAAATCCTCTTCTCAGCCTGCAGAAAGTTGTTTGAACATGATGCCTCCTGTTGGTCCAATAGCGTGAATGCTTATGGCAAGAACCAGAGTTTACATTCTCTCACTTTGTTTTAAAGTTCATAAAGGGCCTGAGAGCACCATAAACATGACAATGACATTTTAGTCCTAGGCCAAGGAGTAATGGGTTTAATCTTGAACAGGGAAAGTTTAGATTATTTATAAGGAAGTTCTTTACTATGAGGGTGGTGAGGTGGTGGCACAGGTTGCCCAGTGGAGCTGTGGCTGCTCCATCCCTGGCAGTGTTCAAGACCCAGTTGGACAGGGCTTAGAGCAACCTGGTCTAATGGGAAGTGTCTCTGCCCATGGCAAAGGGTTGGAACTGCATGGTCTGAAGGTCTTTTCCAACCCAAACCATTCTATGAGTCTACGATTCTAAGATTTTGAGTTAGCAACCTACCTGTTGAGGTATGCTTAAATGGAGAAAACAAATATTTTCTCCATTACCTCGAGCATCACAAGATCTTTCAAAACTTTATTAGCTCCCAGTACTTAGGGTAAACAGTTTTAGGTTAGCTTTTGTTTGTTTGCATTTAAACTGAGAAAACATGATGCATTTTGAGGAGAAATATGAACAGCAAAACAGTGTTGCATTTCCCCACCTTTGACAGCTAATTATTTCAGGCTGGACTTGGTCCTACACTTGTATAAATAATAATATATTCTGGCAGCAGTTCTGCACAGTGTTCCTCTGTGTTCCTTGAAAGGTTCCTGAATGGATTTTCTCTCTGTAATTCTCTTCTTCTTTCTTGAATCATTAATTTGGAATAATGCCTCCTGTCACCTTTGCCTGTTTGATTTTTAACATAGGTTTTGTGAACTGGTATCAACTTCAGTGGACTTCAGTGCTAGTAGTTACCAGATAGAGATACTATCTACAAGACGTTTTTAGTATATTGTTTTTAAGTTATTCTCACTGAGCACATTCTGACTATTATAATATACATGAAATAAATCTGATTTATAGCACATGAGAATTTGCTGTTTGACAACCTGGTAATTTAAGATATTTTTTAGTTCTCTCAAATGACTGTCTTCTTCAAAAATAGAAAAATAAAAGACAATGCCAAATAATGGACATCTGTCTGTCTTTAATTTACTTTTTTGGTGAGCGATTTTGTGAATGGAAATTAGAATACTGAAATACATTTCCCTTTCATTCTTAAACTGGGTTTTGATTAGCCAGTCCATCCATATTCCAAGCAATTATGAATAAGGAATCAGGATTAGCCAGAAAATAAAGTCCTAAGTGAGAATCAGAATGCGGGGTTCCAAATCAAGTTTTTATTGGGTTTACAGCATTTTTTCGATTTTTTGAGCAGCAGAGCAGGCATGTCCTACAAGTCAGACTTTATGTAGCTTTGTCATGATTTTTTTCCCTTTTCTATCTCTGCTTGTTTGATGTGAAAATATATCTACTTTTAAAATTCTGCAAGCACTTCCATGCTATGCTTAGAGTTAGGTATTTCTTATCTTGTCTAACTACTGAGAACTTGAGTATTGTGTGCAGTTCTGGTGTCCTCAACATAAAAAGGACATGGAACTGTTGGAAGAAGTCCAGAGGAGGGCCACAAGGATGACCAGGGGACTGGAGCACCTCCCGTATAAAGATAGGCTGAGAAAGTTGGGGCTGTTCAGCCTGGAAGAAGAAAAGGCTGTGAGGAGACCTCATAGCAGCCTTCCAATATCTGAAGGGGGCCTATAGGGATGCTGGCACATGAGGGACAATTCATGAGGGACTGCAGTGATAGGGCAAGGAGTAACGGGTTCAAACTTAAACAGGGGAAGTTTAGATTGGACCTGAGGAAGAAATTCTTTACTGAGGCAGTGGAATGGGTTGCCCAGGGAAGTTGTGAATGTTCCATCACTGGCGGTCTTCATGGCCAGGTTGGACATAGCCTTGGGTGGCATGGTTTAGTGTGAGGTGTCCCTGCCCATGGCAGGGGGGTTGGAATTAGATGATCTTAAGGTCCTTTCCAACTCTAAGTATTCTATGATTCTATGATTTTGTAGTTTCCATGGTATAAGCAATGTGGCTTAGTGGAAAGTGTACCTGCCCACGCCAGGGAGGTTGGTACTGGATTATCTTTAGTGTCCCTTCCAACCCAAACCAGTCTGTGATATGCTCAACAAATTAAAGTGAAAGTTTTGCATGCATTGCCTAGTAATAATGCTGGTTTTCAGAAGGGCAATGTACAGAGCATTCAGGGTGGATTGCACCTAAAGTTATCTAATTTCAGTCAGGAATGAAACTACTCATATAGTCAAATTTTTATGCACAAGCAAGATTTTGCAAGATAGGGACTTTTTCATAACTCTGCTTTCTAAGGTTTATAGTTAGCTTAAACACCATAATTTGTTTCAGGACTTAACCTATTTTACATTCCATTTTTGCTCTTTTTCCCCTGTATTGTTTTATCCTGCTGGAATATATTGGTCAGGAATTATTGAATTTTAATTCAAGGGGATTGAAAATATATTTTCTTCCCAGCACAACATTCTTATATTTATGCTAACATCTCTTAGAAAAGAACAGTCATTTCTACCTCAAGAACAATAAAAGCTAATTAAAAATAAGATGTTCTTTCCCTGATAGCCAAATAGAATATTAAATTAGCTATTATGTGTGTAATTCATTACTATTTAATCAAGTGACAAAGCTCCCAGTTGAGATCATGGCTCTATTTAGTTTGCTGCAATACAGAAAAAACATGGGTTTCAATCTCAAAAAGTTTATCGATTAGTTACTGGTTGACTGGTTTCATTATCGTGAAAATTAGGAATAATAGAACTTTTTCTGTGTACCTGACATATGCAGGAAAGAAAAAAATCCCTTCTTTGCTATGGAAAGAAAAACAAATCCATTTGAGAACTTATATCAGCTAAAATAAATAATTAAACATTGACATTAATTCACATTTTGAAATGTCCTCTGAAATATTGTAGAAGAAGCACTAAGTATAACTTAAATACATGAAAATGAGATCTGGGATTTCAGAAAGCATTCTTCATGCACAGATTTTGAAGTATTTTACAGAAAAAGAAAAAAAAAAAAAGAGTAATTCTCAATATTTTGCAGACAGAAAATTGAGGCTAAGAGGAAGCAGATTGCCAAAATTCAGAAGACAGGCCACTGGGAAGGCCCAAAAGAACAGATATTTGAGTCCTAAATCAATGTCCTATTCACAAAATCATGTTATTCTATATGTTCTCCACTTTTTTACTTTTCCCTCTTAAAACTTGGATCCCATCACTGATCTTGTTCAGAACTCAGTCTTGTAAATCCTTGCTGAAACTGTCTTGTTTTGAGGTGCAGAAATGAGCAGTGAGAACCAAAGAGAATTAGGTGCTTTTCTTATGCAGCTTTACTTCCAGAAGTGTTAGAGCATTGAGATACACTCTCAGTATTTGTAAGTATTTTTTGGCCCTAAGTCTGGGGAATTTTTTTCTTGGTGAATTATGATTGTGTAGTCATGTGTGTCTTCTCTCTAGTGATATTGGAACGTTCTGAGAAATCCAGAAAGGAGCAACATCTGACAGGCGCTGTGGCTAAGCCCTTTCTTAGAAGGCAAGAAGCTTCTGATGCCCTCTAGATAATCTGTATAGCCAGTGACGGGCATCCCCTGGTATACCACCTTTCTCTATAGGTAGCTGCTTCTTCACTAGAACCAAGTGTAACCTGAAGAATTGTCTTATTTTTCATATCTACAGTGCCTCAAAAAGGCATAAGATCTTCCATGAGAGTAAATATCTGGTGATAAAATGCATGTAATTGCTTCTGAATTTTCATGTATCTTGATTCCTGTGGAGAACATTATCTGGTGATTTGCATCCCAAAACATTTAGTCATCTTATTTTCAGTATCACTATCATCTTTT
Source organism: Forpus xanthops (assembly GCA_032466535.1). NCBI lineage: Eukaryota > Metazoa > Chordata > Aves > Psittaciformes > Psittacidae > Forpus > Forpus xanthops. The sequence continues at coordinate 82,145 of JASSUY010037630.1, read as the reverse complement.
TAAGACACTTGCACAAAATCTGTGCCATCTGTTACACTTAAATGGTTGCATATTAGTCATCTTCACACCTCCAAAATGAACTTTGTAAGCAAAGCAAAAAAGATGGTATAGAATATTAATGAGCTAAGGATTATTTTTTTTGTTTTATTCGATTTTGTCCTCTCTTCCAGTGTTCTCTCCATGAGCCCCTCTACACAGGTACTTTCCTCCCCGTCTTGGACCCAGAAGTAGGGAAGTGTGCTATGGCCTCTTTTCTCTGTCTTTAGGATACTCATTTATCTTCTGGTGCATGAATACCTGCATAACTGATTTTCAAACTGACATGCCCTTGCTCAATGAACAGCACCATCAGACCACTTTTAAAAAGCCTATAAGCTTGTTCAGATGGTAATCATGTAGTATCATTCTTGCTTATAGGGAAGATAATGTAGATTAATGTGGGTTTGGCTGGTAAACTAAAGTGTAAAGCTTACATATCCACTGATGCTTAGGTTCGAGCACGTAATACCTTCTGAATCCAAAATCTGCTTTAAAAGCTTCTGTTGCAGTCACCAGATGGAAATTTTGAGTTTCTGCACATATATAACTAAAGATAACATTTGGGGTGAAAGATCTCCTATGATACTCTTTTTACATTCGTGCTACATTAGTCATGCGAAAGAACTCCCTCTTCTCATTGCAGCTGAAGGAATGAGTCAGTGTCATCTCCCACAGATACCACCTGAGGCAGTGTGGGCAGGGGAACCACAGCAATCACAGAAAATTGCCTTCTTCTAGTCGAAGTTGTATTTTACCATCCAGAAAAAACCCTCATTAGGGAGTGTGAGAAGCTACTCTCGTTCTTTACTCTCTTTGTTCTCACAAAGTTGCTGTGCTTCTCTGATTAATTCTAAGAGCTTGCTCACAGGATGGGCAACAATTTCAGATGTTCTGGATTGCATGCTGTAGTAGGACAATCCTACCACACACTCAACCAAACTTGGGTAAATCATGTGTTTACAGAGCTGCAATGTATTTTGCATTCAACACTTCCTCAGTCACATTGCCACGGGTGTTTAGTTCACATCTAGCACGAGTCTGCCTACAAAATCCTTAAGCACCCATTTGACATCAACGTATATGTAGGTAAAGCTACACAAGCTTTTAAAGCCCTGCCTGGATTCTGAAGTTCTATCTGTCTACCTGAGCAACAGGAATCATTTCTTTTGAATAGATATAATTACCCTCAACAGGCCGAGAAAGTATTTCCTGTTTCAATGTTGTGCTTTTAAATGTTCATAGGAAAATGCATCAGTCTGTACTTTCAAATAATGAGCATACTTACATGTCTGTGAACAAATTTGCTGTTCACATTTCTGCCCCAGTTCTCCTGTTTGTTTCCAAAAGGTGGACTCTATGCCCTTGTGTGGGTTGTGTATTGCATTAATCTGCCAAGAAAGTTATTTGACATTAATTATTTCCTGATTGAAAAATGTTACAAAAAGGCAACAGCAAAAGGAAAAGAGGTTATAGCAGGGTAGAATATGTCTCCTCAAAGAGAATTGCCATATGCCAACAGCTTGCCACACAGCTTTCATAAAATCAATTTAAATTGATTGAAACACAATGCAAGCAGGTTACATCCTGCGGAACCTGCACTGCAAAAATCTGCAGTATATGTTAGTTGTAATTTTCTCTTCTCTCTGAAGGTTAAAAGATATTTCATCTGAGACATCTTTCAAGTAATTAACTGAGATAAGGTGTGGGCTGGAAGTGACTTGGGTAAAGGTGCGTATCTCACAATCACAAATTTATGTCTCTAGTTAAATTAAGTTGTTGGTCTGTCATTCATCACATCAGCTCTACTCACTGCCAGTGAAGAGTTGTGTCAGTCATTTGGGAAAGAATTTAAGTAAGAAAAAATGCCTTTCATGTTAGATTTCTCCCAACAACATTCATTTTGGTATACTGAAACCATGAGAATGACACAGGTGGGTTTTGATGTTCCCATTATAATTGCTCACTCAGTGTGTTGTGACATACAGTGTAACTTAGAAGTAAATTGTAGGAGGAGGAAAATGCCACACCAGTACTTGATAGAGTTATTATAGCAAACTGTTGAATAAATATAATGCAGGCTGTATTGATCATCAATGAATAGATTTGCATCCTTCCTTACTTTATTGTATAGGAGGGAATGTCAAAACCTCGTCACGCAGCTGAAGTGTTTCAGCAACTGAAGTGGAAATAGAATGATTCTAGTGTGTGAGCTACCTAATAGGTGCACTTTTTTCTTTCCTTAGATGCATTAATTTATTCAGTTGTAGAAATGTGCTTCTTTGGAAGCAGCTGCTATTGTGCACCCGTCTGAGAGTCAGCATGTTATAAACAAAGAAGTTATTATGCAGATTATTATTAATTGAATCTTTCCTCCCTTCTTTTCCTCCTACCTTTCCTCCACTTAAAGCACAGACGATGTGGAATGTAAATAGCAGCTTTATGCATCTGGGAAAAATACAAAAAATGCTATTTAAGTGTTTTAGCTATTTATTTTTCTACATAGAGCCTTGATGGGAAAATACAGTGCTGCCAACAAGTGTCTGTACTAGTTTCTCTGTGCACAGCATTCTCCTCTTTGTGTACAGCAGGAAGACTTGGATATATAGCTGTAAAGCCCACTCTCATCTGGTCTGTTGACTGCTATTTTTAAAGACATGACATTTTTTATACACACACACGTACATATGTACATACATACACATATATATATAATTTTGTCATCAACAGTTCTCAATGCCATTCCCAATTCAAATCTCTTGTTGTCCTCCATGTGCCAAGTAAGGAAGCTGAGACAAGAGGAGGTAGGCAGCATGCCTTCTGTCCTTGAGTATCTGCTGCAAGGTGGCAGCATTAGCTAAACCTGCATTTTCGTGCTGATCATCTTTTTCTGAAGGATTAATGCCAGTTGTGTTATTAAGGCCCTCTAATCAGAAAGTAGTGAAAGGAGAGGGGGGAAGAACATGTCTTGCCAGCAGCACTAATGGTTTAGGGCAGACAGTTAAATGGGAAATACCTTGTGTGTGTGTTTGGCAAGCCAAGATGTAACAAGTAATGCTCCATAATCTCCCTGAACCTTATTTCTATGAGATTTTTTTCTTAGAACAGTGCCAGCACTAGAGCCTGCTAGAAAAACAAAACATTCCTGCATGGATAGGCAAGAGTGCAACTGCTCTAGAGCAAATTTGATCTCTTTTAATTACAAGTAGGCATTTGGAAATGCTTTGTGTCTTTGCATGTAGTTTTGTTTAGCTCTTTTAACTAAAGAGGGAGAGAAAAGGTGAGAAAGAACCCGTCTTTTCTGAAGACTGTCTTGTCTTCTTGTTTCAGTTAGCTAATTGACTTGAAATCTAGCAAGTCCTCGCTCTGTGAGGACATTTTTCCTGTTTTGAGAATCTAATCTTTTTTATTTTTATTCAAACTTTTTTTTTTTTTTAGTAAACCAGCAACTCAGTTAATTGTACAGGCTTAATTTTACTGCATAGGGGAATCGCATGTGAATCTGCACCAGGGTTTTTTCCGTACTTGCTTGAAGTGCTTTCAGTGTGAGCAGACTGTGTTTTCTAGCAGTTCACTTGTCAGCCTTGCTAGATTCTGATGAAAAAAAAAAGATTTCCAAATATATTAAAAGAGCTTAATCTGTTCATAAATCTTGTTTATTTATTTTGGAGAAACAAAGAACACAAACACTTGGTTGTCTGCAGGCTGTGCTGTATGTTGAACAACGGATGGGGTGGTGTGGGTTGAGTCTGTTTTGCTTTGAAGAGAGGAGTCTTTTGTTGCTTGGCTACAGCCCTTGCTTTTCACCTCTCCAAGGAATAAGTTGTGATGTTAGGGAAGGCAAAAAGTGGTTATTTTTTTTTTCTAGAAAACAATTTCTATTCAGAGCTGTAGATGGGGTTCTTAAGAGCTTCTCTTAAGCACGAACATCCGAAGATACATCACATTGTCTTGTTCTTCTCTGATGCTGTTCATCTGTATCAGGATGGCAAATGTCTGTTCCAAGTACCCTCTCGTACATATGTACATCCTTCATTTCTCCTCTCAATCTCCTACCGACATACAATGAATCCACATATTATGGGCCAGCGAATTGTCCTATGTGACTGCTGAAACTGAGACACACCTGTGCCCTGTGCACTCAGAAACAGCTGAGGCTTTCATGACCTTTTGATATGAAGTAGCCAAGAGAGGAAAACAGCTTTTAGAAAGATATGTAAAAGAACGAATAACTAAATGATTTTAACCTGATACACTATAAATCAGAATCAGTGAGAGTTCTTGTCTGTATTAAATTAGTTGAATGTTCTTCCTAGGTCTTCTAGCCTGGTGTCAGAAATGTGTCAGTGATTTCCCTCTACAAATAACCCCAGCCTATTTTACTTCAACTTTCTTTTGTGCTGCTTTAACATCCTCTGCACAGCAGGAGTTTCTGTGTCTCGATCTAGTTAAGGAGCAGACAGCTTCTTCCGTCTGAGTAGAGATGCTAAACCTGGGATCGTCTAAATTCAGTCTGTGTCTAGCCCATGCCTCCTTCCTGCAACGGCAGTTACACAAAATGTGGTTATAAACACGCTACAAATCACTGTCACAGAATGGCTGAGTGGGGAAGGGAGTGCTGGAAATCTAGCCCAACCCTCCCTACAGCAGGAACTTTTCAGGTGGAATTTGAATATCTCCAGTGACGGAGGCTCCACAACTTTCTTGAGTAATCTGTTCCAGTGCTTGACCACCCTCATAGCAAACAGGGTTTTTTCTTAGGTTTAAATAGCATTTCCGGTGCTTTTATTTGTTTCCCTCACTTCTCTTGTCACTGAGCAGTACTGAGTTACACCTGGCTCCATTTCCTCCCTCCCCTCCTGACCACCCAGCACATATTGATGAGATCCCCCAAGAACATTTGCCAGCCTGGACAACCTGAGATTTCAGCTTTCCTCATGTGAAGGGCACTTCAATCCCTCAGTCACATTTGTAGCCCTTCACTGGATTCACACCAGTTATGCCTATGTCTCTTGTACTGGAGAGCCTGGATTTGGACCCAGCACTCATGTTGTGTCTCACCAATGCCGAGCAGAGGGATTCACCTCCTTTGGCTGGCTGGTGACACTCTTCATAATGAAACCAATCTTAGGAAAAACATACCAGTTTAGACACATCATCAGAAAATAGTTTACTAAGTATATTAGGAAAATATGCAAAATTACTAACTATTCACACACATTAATTTAATGCTTTTTATTCTCTTATCCTACAAATGCTTTTCTTACACCTTTCCCTATGCTTTCTTTTTAAGGAGAAGGTGCTAGATTCCAAAACAAGATTCCATATTTTTTCCAGCTGAGCTGTCCGTGCTGGTAGATTTAAAGGATTTTATTACCTTGCAGCATTAGCCAAGCATCTGTCATCCCATTAAAAAAGTCTTGCTTTTTGACTGACAGATGTCACTGGACAACAAGCTTTTTTGCAAACTTGCCTCCAAAATAGACACCCTCCTGGCCCATTTCATAGTCCTTTGTGCTTCATCAATCATATTTGTGATGAAGTCCCAATGTGTTATTTTTTATCCTGTTGGTTACACTATTTGAAGCTCTCCATTATATTCAACAGTTTCTGACTGCAGGGGGTTGTTGCTATGATGCCTGACTAGGGGTGCAGCTGAGGCCATGGCAAGAGAAAATGGCAAACTAGAATGGATGAGATTCTGTTTCTGCACCAAGTCAACAAAATCTGAGCTCATGGGACAGGATTTTTCTCCAAGTCTGTTATGTTTTTTCCACCTTCTTAAATCTTAAATTCATATAAGAGAGGTTTTGGTGAACTGGAAGTTTAGCATGAGACACAGAGCAATGTAACGTGTTGGATGTGGATTACCCTTCAGTGATGAAAGCTAGCTGTGAAATGCAGACATGAACTGTGCCCACCTCCATATGTTCTCACAGTAAGTCCCAAATCAGGGAGATTAAGGTGTTATTTTTCCTTTCTTTTTCTTTTTTTTCCTGACTTCTGTTTGGATTCAATGGTCAGTATTGGTAGTTCCCCAGCAGACACATAATGCAGGGGGGTGTTGCTGAAAAAAACTCAAAGGCAACTATAAATTGAATAAAAAAGACTTGAGTATGTCTTCCGAGGTCTGGCAAGCAGAGAGATAATTAAATTGGTATTTAGGAGATATAAGAACTTTAACAGCAAAATTTAAGGAATAAAACCCTTAGAGAGTTCTGCCAAAAGTTAGAATAATTATTTTTATGTCTTAAATAAAGCTTAATTTGCCTTCTTCATTATTCTTAGGGGGAAATTCAAGATGCTGTCAAAGCTTTGACTGATTAATTTGACTGATTTATAGTAGGATTAGTTTATTATAGAAAATTGTATTTTAAACAAATTATGTGATGGAAACACAAACCATGCTGGTAAGACACAGGTGGGTTAAACCTTCCCATACCTTATTTTTTGCTATTTCAAAATCATACCTGCTTTAGCATATATTGCTAAACTGCAATATTTTAGCAGTTTTGTCCCAATATATAAAGAAATTGGAATAACCACAGACTTCTTACAGGCCCTTTGGTTGTCTGTGCTCTTCCTAGTTAAGTACAGAGACCGCTAAGTAATTATCATCTCTTTCTGTCTTATCCTTCTCACTGCCACATAAACCAAACACCTGCACTCCAAATCCCTTCATTCTTAGGTGACAGCATCAAAGAATGTTCAGCTGCAGGCAAAATATTTCTGGTTTTGAGCATCTGAGGTTTTTCTTTCAGCTAAAATTCTGGGCTCTCTGTAGGAAGCTGGCCCTTTTGGTAGAATAATAATAATAAAAATAATTGAAAATAAAACCTACTGTTCAACAACTTGGATGGTTTTCTACTGGATAGTTTTCATGAAACACTTCCTTCAAACCTACGTGCAGGAGAATTTAATATGTGGGCCTAAAATTTTCCTTTATTAGATCTTCTCATAAACTGATTATTCCATTAAGCTTTCATTTTGGTTGATTTTTTAGTTTTGAATTACTAATTCAATCTACAATTTTTAGAAGTGAAAATGAGAACTACTGAGAGCAATGTCAGGGGGAGGTACACTTAGAGTAAGATTTCCCATATGAATTTCTAGCCTTTCTGTTGCTAACAATATGGGTTTTTGAAATGTGTCAGCGAATTAATCTTTCAATCTGCTGAATTTTGATTTCCCAGTGGAAATCAACCAGGAATGGTCAAGGCTATGAACTATGTAAAATTGTCATTTGCACAAGGGAATGCTCAGGGTTAGTTCTACATGAAGGCAAAGTAAAGGTTTGGCTGTGGTGGCAGACAGCCAAGGAGAGCAAAATGCTGAGAGCAGAGGAAATCCAGGCTTCTCTTCTTTGGGAATAAAAGATTCCGTCTCAAATATCTGTTGCCATCTTCACCTTTCCATTCCATAGGAAACGTAAACCCAGCTTTGCAGCTCTTTCTTCTTCTTCTCTCTTTTACATAGTGGAATTATCTGGGCTGCATGCCCACATTCTTATGGCAGCAGAAATCAGCTCTGCTGATGCCACACAGCCTGTAGTGGATTGTCCTGAGATCATGGGCATGGGTTCTTTTAGCACTGTAAGGTCCTCCTACCACCCTGGCAGGACTTTCACCTCTTCCATCGCTGCTTCCACAGTACATTGCTTTCCAGATGAGAAGGAATACTGATTCGGGGAAATAGAAAACTATTAATCCAATTCCAACTTGGCAAAAAATATTTCTCATACAATATAGACTCTAATACTGAGTAAGTGAAAGGACAAGAGGAAACAGACTCAAGCTGCACCAGGGAAGGTTCAGACCGGATATTAGGAACCATTTCCCGAGAGGGTGATCAGGCATTGGAACAGGTTGCCCAGGGTAGTGGTGGAATCAACATCCCTGGAAGTATTCATAAACCATGTAGATGAGGCCCTCGGTTCCATGGTTTAGTGGTGGCCTTGGCAATACTGGAGAATGGTTGGACTTGGTGATCTTAAAGGTCTTTTCCAACCTGATTGATTCTGTGATTCAAAGTATGAAACTCTTATCCAAAATTTTCTATCCACTATTTGAGTCAGGTAAAGAAAAATCCTTTCCTATGTACAAGTAGATTAATTGAGAAGCTAGCAAAAGTTTATTGTCTCATGGCTGAGCATCAAGCACTCTCAAGTAAGACAAATTCCAGCCATATCTAGTTAAAAGGAGATTTTGTGAATTGCTGTGATTGGCTCTGCTGTCTATTACCCCTAGACATCATTCTCACAGGACTGGAAAAGGGAATTGAATCCAGTAATGTGATTGTCAGACTTTAACCACTGTATGGCAAGGAGTTCTGCCTGTCTTTGACAAAGAGCTGGTCCAAACTGAAGCTCGTGGTGGGTTCAGTGTAGCAACATACAGGGAAGCTAAAATCTGTGGTTCAGACCTTGCTGGGGCTCACAAGTTGGGGGTCAGCTTTTCTGTGTATCCTGTGCAGTTACCAGTGACACACACCAGGAAAAAGAGATTCTTTGCATTTCCAGTGTTAGTACCTACTGTAGGTACTACAAGCCCAAAAGGCTTGACTAAACAACTCTACCACTAACATAGCATACAGTTGTTACCTTGAGGTTATGTCAATTTAAAGACGATCTGTTTACTAAGTAGTGTAGCATGCTGTATCTTTAAGATCGGACAACGCCTATGTACATAAAGTGTGCCTTTAGTTATTATCTGCAAATAAACCTTTAGTAATGAGGTTTCAGATCTATTGGTTGAGTGTGATAGTAAATTCTCTGTGGAACTGACTTCAGCCCATTAAGCAAGCCTGCTTCTGCTGTCGTGGTTGTTAATTTGACAGGACTGTGTCACATTAAGTAGAACAAACATGTTTTCACCCACTCAGCCATCCAGAACGGACATGGCTGTTACTCTAACAACTGGATATTGATTGGAAGCATTCACCCTTTCTGACCTGGGGCTGGTACATGAAAACAGAGCCAGGACTGATTAAGAAATTGCATGTGTTTGTGCACATGTGTGCAGTGTTAACGGTCCACATAAATTTCAAGCCTTTTGAATTCGTGTCATGTTAATGCTCCGAGCATGAGATCTGTCACTCCTTTCCTGCAGGGGCCGTGAAGCCTCATTTATTTTGAATTATTTATTTGTCTGTATGCTTGTACCCATCTGGTCAGGCCACACTTTCAGGGTCCACTGGCCCATATTGAAAAATTTGTTTATTAGCTGCAACTCCAATAAACACATTTCAGGAAATGTTGAAGAAATGTTGGGATTTATTTCTCATTTTAATCTCATGTACGGCATAGTTCAGTAGAGTGTTACTATTATATGATACGGGGAATATCTTCAGTAATTTCTCTAGATATCCAAGAAAAAATGAGCTGAAGGGGGATTAAAAAAATAGGAGACAGTATTTTCATCTATTTATGACAGTAGGCTACCGTGCAATAGAAATATTCAGTATACTGTAGGTTAGTCTCTATCGATTATTGATGTACATGTTTTGATGTATACATGCTCTAGTTTGCAGTATAAGAGAGGAGGAACTGGGGACATCTTCTCCCATGCCCCATACTGGTCGAGTGTGGAGAGCCGCTATGGAAGGAATATGCTGCTTGCCTTGCCACTAGGAGATAGATGGCAGGTAGTAGAGGGGAATCATGAACTCAGGAGTAATTCTCCCAGGTTCAGTGATGATGTGTTCTGTCCCTCACTTCCTACAGACCTGCTGGAATCAAGTTATTACTTCACAGTGAAGTTGCTGGTGGTTTGCTTTTCCTTTATTATTCTTCTATTTTTCCTGCTCCCTCTCAGAAGTGTTCTGCCAACTGTATTAGATCACACAGCAAAGCTGCATTTTCTCAGCTTTACTGTTTCCAAAAACAGTACCAAGACATCATAAAAAATTTTAACTTGTGAGGGGTAACTGTCACATACTACCTTACAATCAGTGGTCATGTTGTGGCAATCAAAGTGGTAAATAACTTCATAACATGAGGAGAAAAGAATAATCATTGGGGCTAGTTATGTCTATGTACTTTTAATATTCGCCTGACCTTGAGCTCACCAACAGGGAAGGGCTGGTTGGAAATGTGACACTCTAGGGCAGCCTTGGTTGTAGCGATCATGAGATGGTCGATTTTGAGATCCTCAGGACTGTGAGAAGAGCATGCAACAAGCTCACGGCCCTGAGCTTCAAAAGAGCAGACTTTGGCCTCTTCAGGAACCTGCTCAGTAAGGTTCCATGGGATATAGCCCTAGAGGGCAGAGGGGCCCAAGGCTGTTGGTTGATATTAAGCGATCACCTGCTCCAAGCACAGGAGTGTTCCATCCTAACTAGAAGGAAGTACAGCAGGAGGGCCAGGAGACCTCTTTGGATGGATAAGGAGCTGTTAAGGAATCTTAGAGGGAAAAACAAGACTTATAAAAGGTGGAAGCAAGGACAGGTGGCCTAGGAAGAGTACAAGGATGTTGTCCTGGAAGCTAGGTTAGGAAAGCTAAGGGCCAGTTCGAACTAAACTTGTCTAGGGATGTTAAAGATAAAAGGAAGGGATTCTATAGGTACATAGCAAATAAAAGACAGACTAGGGACATCATGGGCCCCCTCCAGAAGGTATCAGGAGAACTGGCTACCCTGGATTTGGACAAAGCTGAGGTGTTTAATGACTTCTTTGCCTTGGTCTTCACTGGCAAATGCTCCAACCACACCACCCAAGTCTTGGAAGGCAGACACAGGAGCTGTGAGAATGAAGACCTTAGACCCAGCGTTGGAGAGGATCTCGTTTGAGACCATCTTAAGAACCTGAATGTATACAAGTCCATGGGACCAGATGAAATCCATCTGCAGGTGCTGAAGGAGCTGGCAGATGAAGTTGCTAAGCCACTGTCCATCATATTCGAAAAATCATGGCAGTCAGGTGAAGTTCCCAAGAACTGGAAAAAAGAGAAATATAACCCCCATTTTCAAGAAGGGGAAAATGGATGAGCCGGGGAGCTAAAGACCAGTCAGCCTCATCTCTGTGCCTGGCAAAATCTTGGAGCAGATTCACTGGAAGACATGCTGAGGCACATGGAAAACCACAAGGTGGTTGGTGACAGCCAGCATGGCTTCATTAAGGGGAAATCCTGCCTGACCAATGTGGTGGCCTTCTATGATGGGACTATGGAACTGATGGACAGGGGTAGAGCAGTTGATGTCATCTACCTGGACTTGTGCAAAGTGTTTGAAACTGTCTCACATGATCTCCTTTTCTCTAAGTTGGTGAGTTATCAATTTGATAAGTGGACCACTAAGTGGATAAAGAACTGGCTGTATGGCTGCAGGCAAAGAGTTGTGTTCAATGACTCAGTGTCCACCTGGAGACAAGTAATGAGTGGTGTTCCTCAGGGATCGGTGTTGTATTGGATAAGAGGGAGAAATTCTTTACTGTGAGGATGGTGAGGCACTGGAATGGGTTGCCCAGGGAAGCTGTGAATGCTCCATCGCTGGCGTTGTTTAAGGCCAGGTTGGGCAAAGCCTTGGGTGACATAGAATCATAGAATAGTTAGGGTTGGAAAGGACCTTAAGATCATCTAGTTCCACCTCCCCTGCCATGGGCAGGGACAACTCACACTAAACCAGGTCACCCAAGGGTTTGTCCAACCTGGCCTTGAACACCACCAAAATTTAGTGTGAGGTGTCCCTGCCCATGGCAAGGTGGTTGAAACTAGGTGATCTTAAGGTTCTTTTCAACCCTAACTATTTGATGATTCTGTGATTCTGTGTAAAAGAAAATGCACAACATATACAATGTCTGTTTTCCATAATTTGATATGGTCTGTTTTCTAGCACTTGTAGAAATACCTATAGACATTATAATACATTATGAAATATTTAAAATTGTTGCAAAACCTCTAGATTTTTAAAACTTCAATACTTTCATTTCCCATAGGAGATGCTTAAGAAACCAATATAGAGTGAGAAAAATGAAAAATTCAATTTTAAAAGTGCTCTTTCACTTCTCTCCAACATGTAGAAGGAACAAGCAATGCAGGCTGAGAAAAACAACAGTGAAGTTCATTGGAAAGCAGAAGTAAATTTTATAGACATGATGATTTAACATAAGATACAAATGTAACACAGTGCTAAAAGTGCCACAGAAATATGGGAGAAAAAGCTGCAGAAGTAAATAATAAATGAAGGGTTATGACTAGCAGAAGATAATGCTGATCAAACGGGGCGGGGGGGTGGTATGTTATTTATGGAAACCTTTCCTTTTATAATTTCAGTGAAATACTTCTAAGGTGAAAGAACGTATTGAAAAATATCAGTTCCATAGAAAAGATTATTCCAAAGGATCTGCTTTGATGTTGAAAGGGCTTTCACTTTTCCATCTTGGTATAAACCCGAGCATTTGAAATAATCAGAGGAAATATTGTTTGAAAAACCTCTGAGCAAGGTGTATGAGGTAGTAAAACTGAATGTTCTTTTTATTTTAGCTCATAACTTGTGAAGCAATCAATCTCAGAAATCTATTTTGATGCTGTTTTGTGGAGATCATAGAATTCAGCTGAGTGGGTGTGATGATGAAAAGGGATTCTGGCATCACTAAGCTAGAAGGGAATTAAAGATTCATGGGAGCTCTGCGGAGGGATGGATGTCTGGAAGAACATCAGAATTCACAATTAGTCACAGGGGAGAATTCTGCTGCGATTTTTAAATAATCAATACATTGGAGTTGCATACTGTTAAGCTATAAATGTATTACACCAAAAAAAATCCCTCTTCACCACAGATTCATTACAGAACAGTAGTACAAGAGCATATAATATATATATATATAATCATGTATATTGCAATAAACATCCATCACAATGTGACAAGCAATTAGGGTTCAGTTGTGGCTAGTCAATATTACTGTTCCAATTAGGGTTCAGTTGTAGCTAGTCAATATTACTGTTCCAATTTTACTGTCATATTAAATTCTGATGAAAATTTCATTTGAAAATTTTAGAGCAATGCTCATTGATAGCTCACTTGTAAAAGTAGCATTTTACTTGATTAGGCGCACAAGATTGTTATTTTCATTTATATTGAAGTTACTGTGTTCAAGCATTGTTTAGTAGATGAGATCTCAGCAAAATAAAGACATTGCCTTTGGAGAGCTCATCAAAAAGGAAGCCCTCTTCCTTTGGAGGAGACAAAGACACTTTCTCTGGCACAGCTGGCTTCACCTCTACAGCATTAGATTGCGTTCCTCCCTTTAGAGATGGCCTTGGCTTGGTTGGCCTAATGGGGGTTATCCCTGCCTGATGCTGTGTGACACATCATGAAGAACAGAGAGCTACCCTTCAACTTCCTGTCACCAATTCTTGAAGATGACTTTTATTTCTGGTAGTACTGAGTGCTCTCACCCAAAGCATCTTTCTGAATGTTGTATTTCAGGTTGAAGGAACACTCAAGATGAGCATACTTTAATGAAAGTAGTTAGCATTCTTACAGCTTTTCTGTGCACTCTTTAATCATATTTAATAGAGATCCAAATGAGAATGGGTAGAATGGTAACAGTGTAAGAGCTCTTCATGTAAATGTCCTCTCTGGTCTTTAAGTGAATACATTTAAGCAAGGTCATACCCCTGTTCGAGCAACTTTACACAACAGAGCTCTATTGGCACAAGATCTCTCAGACTTTTGATATTATTTAGTAGAAACTAAAGTTTAAAAATCTTCAAGGCAGCATTTATGCCACAATAAAAAAAAAAAAAAACAGAAAAAAAACGAAACAAAAGAATATTACAAGCACAGAATGTGGCATGACATATGGCATAAACCGCTTATCTCCAAGAAAAAAGCCTGTATATTAGTAAAAATTGGTAGTATTTGTTTTGATTTGATATGCATGGACACAGCAGTAATAAATGACCCTTAGAAGATAAACCTTCCATAGTTTTTTATAAATTCTATTATTTGCAGGTATCTCAGTCCAATTCCTAGAGCCAAAACTACCTCCCAAAACAGTCATGTTGCTCCTGTTAATAAAAGTCTTTCTATTAACTTCAGTGAATTCTAAATCAGGGGAAAAAAAAAAGGTATTTTTAGAATATCAAAACCTTCTTGAAAATATTCTATGAACTGAAGAAGCTAAATTTGATTAATATTATTGTTAACTGCCCATTGCTTCTATTGCATCTCTCCAGAGGAGTTTTCCTCAGTCAGTTGTTCCTTTTAGCTATTGTCTCGTCTCGCTCCTTCCTCATTGACTCTTTTTTTTTTTAAGAAACAAATGCATGATTTTCCTAACATATCAATAATAGTTACCTCAAAACAAATATTGCAGCCAAAATGGAAATGTTAGATATGTCATAGACACCTAGCCAGATGCAACAGGTAAGAATGCAACATATTCCAGTCCACTGCCCGTATAGTTCTCCAGTATAATGATCCATGGTTCTCCACTAGGCTTGATCAAGTATGTCGATGTCTTTCTTATACTGGGAATCCAAAATCAGACACTACTCTAGATGCCATCTCATAAATGGAGAATAGAGGGGGGGAAATCCCCTCCTTCAGCTTTCTGGCCCCACTCTTGCTAACAAAGCCAGTGTCATCAGCCTATTTTGCTAAATGAGCACACAGCCAATTCACATCCTGCTAGTCCACCAGAACCGCCATCTCTCAATTTGCAAAGGTCCTTTCTAGCTAGTAGAGCCCAACCTGGATTGCCTTGGGGTATTTGATCCAAACAGTGTAATTTTGCATTGGCATCAGATTCCTGGGTCCCCCTCAAAAGTGGCCCAGTCTGTCTCCTCAGGTACCTGTAACAGATGGAAAGGCTGATCCTGTGACTTTTAATCATTTTTGTTCATTACAACTGTACCAAGCTATCAATGTTTTCATTATCAGAAGTGTCAAAGCCTAGAAAACTAATATGTCTAGCTTTGAGGAAAATAAATTATAGTTGAAAAAACTACTTGAACCAGGCCCTGATTTCACCTGCTCCAAACCAGTTTGATTAAAACAACACTGGATAAGGCTATCAAGAACATTAGGTGGGTTTGATTAAATTGGAATGCTTCTGACAATTATGAAATACCTTTTGAGTAATAAAATGTTCCTCTTTTTTGTCCTTTGCTTCACTTCATTTCATCTGTGGAAAGGGAAAATGTTCTTTCTGTACCACTGGACAAAATGAGTTGCAAATTCATGAGGTTGGTTTGAGTGACAAGGAAAAACAATCAGAATTTGTTACTAGATGGGTACTTTGAAGTTTGGATATATGGTTAGTATTTGGGTCTGTTTTGTGCCTACTTTTATAGCAAAGCAAGACCTGCAAACTAAATAATTCTTCACTCACTGATTTTCTTAGGGAAAACACCCCAAAAGATATGTAACTGATTTCTAGCAGAAAAGGATTAGGATCTGATTTTTATTTTTCAGATGTGCTCTTTAATTCTGTTTTCTTTATAATTAGGAAGTACATAGCTTGTGTCTTTCAGCATTCTTCCTGTCATTCTTAGACTAAATGTACAAGAGGTTGTTTTTTTTTTTTGTATGCCATATTCAGCAATAGTTATGTGCCTAGAATGACAACAAATGTGCCCTACTAACATCATTTTGATCATGCTCGGAATTCCCAGTAGTCATTTTAGTCTTCTGTACCCTTTACTTGAAATGAATGGGAATAAAGGTGTCTATCTCATTGACCTAAATATAATTCCAATGTGATTTATCCTGCAAAGTAGATTAGAACGTCTTCGTGGTGTGATGCTGCTTTTTCCTCAGTGGAGACAAGTAGTTGATAAAATAGATGTTTAAATCTTCATCACTCAGTTTCTAATGTCAGCAACTTAAATGTGAGTTTTCAAATGTTTTACAGGTAAGTGCTTGTACCGTTGCCAGCTCTCACTGCACTTGGTTTAGGGAGTTCAGTATTTTCTTTAAAACCCGAGAAGCTAGATAAAATGCAGGATTTCCTTGTAAAACTTAGAGTATAACCCACTGTATTTTGTGAAGCCGGATTTGTTTCAATCAGTGGTCATTGGATTTTGGTGCCCTTTAAAGGTAGTGGATTTTCTGACCTATTTGCAGACACATTCATGAATATCACTAAAATTACCTTTTTGTTACTTTGAAACTGAAATCTATATCACTACAAGTCTATACATTTTCATCCTTTTTACATGGCAGCATCGTATTTGTTAGTCTTTTTTCATAGCAGTGTCACTGAATTCGTGATCACTTGTAAGAATTTCCCCCCTTTAGTAGTGAAAGACTGGTTTTAAAAATAAAAAACCCAATTTTGACAAATTCTTTCACATTTAGGGCACAAAATAGCATACACCCAGAGGAAGCTACTAGGATTTGTGCCATACTAGTACTTAGCATAGTGAGTTGCTATTGTGTACACAACAGACAACTGGGTTTTGTTGTTCACCCTTTGTTACTTTTCAATCAACTGCATCCATTTATGAAAGCATGAGAAGTCTGTAAGAAAATGTGTTCTTGTCCTTTGGCATTCAGCTGAAGAAGGTGAAGTTTTAAGGGGGTGGTTGGATGCCCATGACATCTCTCATGAAATTTTAACAGGGTTTCAAAAGTATATTCTCTCTTAAAATTGGGACAATTCAGTTAAAAAAAAAAAAAAAAAGACTTTTAGGAAAACTTTGGGATATCCATTACCTTTGTAATTACCAAAACTTTGCGATTTTGAGGACAAAAATGGAAATCTATCAAGAAGTCTCCAACACATAGCGCACTGCCATTTATCTATGGAGTTCATGAGATGTGTACAAGGACAATTTGAATGTTCTCTATTTTATCTTGGGCCAGCTCTTGAATTCTGCTGCCATTGGCTATGGGCTGGTACCATTCTGATCTCTTGCACTTTTGAAACTTCATGGTCATAAATAGCTGCTAGTTCCATTTGTGTACTTGCACAATCTTGCATGACAAAACTCCTAGGATACTTCTGTATTATGAGAAGAGAATATTCAGGGCAGAAATATATTCTGTCCGTGAACCTCATACAATGCATAGCACTTTTGGGTATTTGGTGCATGACAGAAGTGAAGAGGACAAGGAGAGAACATGATCTAGTGACAAGGAGCAACATGGTCTAATGGAAGATGTCTCTACCTGTGGCAGGGGATTGGAACTGGATGAGCTCTAAGATCCCTTTCCCTTCCAGCCCAAACCATTCTATATTTCTGTGTCTCCAAGTTGACTGGAGTGTGGGTCAGCTGAAGGATAGGAAGTCTCTGCAGAGGGATCTGGACAGGCTGGATCAATGAACTGTGGCCACTGGTATGAAGTTCAACAGGGCGAACTGCTGGGTCCTCCACTTATAGAATCATAGAATAGTTAGGGTTGGAAAGGACCTTAAGATCATCTAGTTCCAACCCCCCTGCTCTGGGCAGGGACACCTCCCACTAAACCATGCCACAACAACCCCATGCAACGTTTCAGGCTTGGGGAAGAGTGGCTGTAAAGCTGCTCGTGGAAAACGACCTGAGACACTGATTGATGGAGCTGAACATGAGCTGGCTTGTGCTCAGGCAGCCAAAAAGTGGTTTTCCTAGTGTTTTCCAGTTAGTGATTAAAGACAATTCACCTAAAGAAAATGAAAACTCTCTACCATAGATGTGTTGCACAAATTAGCAATTTTTTTTTTTTTTGAGGCACAACAGTATTTTTAATATAAACATTTAGTACATACCTATTTTGTTTTTTTTTTTTTAATATATTCACAGAAATCAGGATACTGCAGCTCACATTCCATGAACAATTCTGCTGGAAAAGAAAAGATTTGGGAGGCACCATAAAGTAGGTAACTGTTTTTTAACATGCTGTTTTTAAAGTTATAATCATCAGAAGGTTCCTCCTTTTTAACAGGGTAGCTAGATGTTTGCTTTAGTTTCTGTGTGATGAATGGTGTGTAATCTTACATACTGTAAACCAAAGCTAAATGATTTTTAAAGTCTGTCTCCTTAAGAGACACAAGCCATGTACCCTAATGGGGGTCCCTCTGTCCGAATAGGATCCTTACCTTTAGATATTGATGAGTTCCTTGTGAATGAGGCCTGCAGCTTGGTCAGTCTTTTGGGCTGTTAGAAGTTCACCACATGATGGTGCACATAACGCTGTGTTGAACTGGATGTGGAGTCAATTAAAATGTTTAGCAAGTCTCCCCTCTAAAGATCATTAACTACGCAATAAACCAACAAAGGAAACCACAACATGATGAAACTATTGCAGCCCAGGGTTATTACAATGCATGGGGCACCATCAGAGCACTCTAATCCCTCTCAAGAAAAAATCTTTTATTGCAGCAACGTCCTCTGAACTTCCCTTATTGATACAAATATTACTGGGTGAAACATTTGGCAAAGCAATATCAGCATTTCTAGGCAGGTTGCACATAGAATCATGGAATCATAGAATTTTTTGGGCTGGAAAGGACCTGAAGGTCATTCAGTTCCAACCCCCCTGCCATGGGCAGGGACACCTCACACCAGACCACATCACCCAAAGGTGCTATCCAGCCTGGTCTTGAACACTGCCAGGAATGGAACATTTATCACTTCCTTGGGTTACCTGTTCCAGTGCCTTACCACTCTCACAGTAAAGAACTTGTTCCTCATATCCTACCTGAATTTCCCCTAAGTCTGAACCCATTACCCCTTCTCCTGTCACTACAATCCCTGATTAAGAATCCCTCTCCAGCATCCTTGTTGGCCTCCATAGTCACCTTCCCTTTATGAATTCCCATCAATATTTCCAGTAATGAATGCAACTATCTGATTTTGAACTAGAGATATGGTGAAAAAAATGCTTCTCTTTGATGCAATTTGACAACAAAAATCTTTCCTTTTAATTGTAATGACAAAAGATCAGAAAAGTGTATCTGAGTGTAGTATGAAACTCTTATTCAGCTTGAAGGGGTGCCCCAGTATTCCACTGTGTGTTTGAAATCATGCAAGATATTCTTCTGCAGATGGGATACATCCAAGCTTGGGCAGAAGATGTGAAAGTGGTATTCTGATTGTACCTTTGACACGCTTAGATTTCTCTGGAAACAAGTGGAAAGCATTAAGCTATCTTTAAAAGTCTTCAGCGTCACTCAGTGCCAAGAATTTGCTCTTTATTAAGCCACTGTCAGCAACTGTATGCTGGTTTCTTGACAGACACCAATAAAGGTATAGTATACCACAAATGGGGATAAAGGGAGAGATGGATCTGTCAGGCCACAGAGTGTATGGGTCACTATATTCATTCTCTCTAGCCTGAAAGCAACTAACTGCTTTAATGAGAACATAGTGGCTGAGAGTAGTTGTGTCAAGAAATACTTTCACTGCCTGAGCAATCAGGTTTGTGAGAGCATAAGGGTGGACTGGAGTAGATCTGCCCTTTATTATTTCCATATGTATTGCCCCTCTGAAGGGAAAAAGCAAAATATCTGCTAGGCCTTTGGAGAAAGGTGGGGAAGAGAGTCAGCTCAGAAGTTTTTGCCACCCTTTTCAGTAGTAGATGGAAAATTTAAGTAGGCTAGCCATAGCCTAGGTGCAATGAGCTGCTCAAGTAAAACAGGATAAATGTGGGCACCTGAGAAATTACTTCTGTATGTTAAATGTGCAAATATGTATTGGGCCTTGAGGTTTTTATGTAACACCTTTACTCCAAAAAGTGTACAGAAGAATAAGTGGAAAGTTTTTTATCTCCTATATAACTTATGATCACAACTGAGTGGATTCACCTGAAGATTTTGTCTTTTTTCCCAACTCTTCCAGTTCTACCCAATCTTTTTGAGCAAAGGGCAATGCCAATAGTCTGTCCAGAGACTGGACATCCACATATTGACAAATTTACTCATTGAAGTCATGCATAAACCATATCTGAGCAGTCATATTAGTTTTGTTCTTGGTTTTGCTACAGTGGTCAATACTTAATAGATTTATTTCTTTAAGTAAGCATTTTAATAACCAATGTCTCCTGTAACTCCTAATTCTGTCTACATAATCATGTCTATTTCAAATTCACAAGGAATTCGTTATTGGAGCTTCTGGATGCAGAGACCATTGGAATTCTGGGCCCCTGCTCTCTTAAATAGGCCCAGTTGTGCAAAAGCAGAGAAGCAGTCATGCATGGCTACACAATCAGCTTTTTCAAATATTGGCCAGGATATGCTTAACAGAAATACCATAAAGCTATAAAAGAGTTACAGGTATTCCTGGTAGCGACAGTAAAACTTCAAAAGCCCTTAGTCTACCCTTGTCCTAAAATTTCATCTTCTGTTTTTCCTTTGTGTATATTTCTCAGACAAAATGCTAACAGCAAAATCATTCCAGACATATGTCTTCCATTAACTTGTTGAACTCCAGAAAGTTGTAACACTCCATTAGAATGACTTCCCTTCTCGCTGAGATGCCCAGCCGCAAATCATAGAGCAGCTTGAAGCATTACTTGTTTGTACCTGAAAATACTGTAGTCCCAGGAAAAAAAAATCATTCTTCCTTTTGAAAAAGAGGGGTTTCATTCTGAACTGTGGCCCAGAGGCATTGCAGGCTTCTGGTCTGAATTACCATGGATGAATTTGATAGCCTTAGGTTGTGTTAGTTGAGATTGATTGAAACATCAGTTGGGTTTAATCTTGCTGCTTGAGGAATATAAGAATATAAATTGCAAGCAAAATGATAGCCCTGAATGAGATGATCAATAAATAAACTCTCCCAGAAATCACATGAACTATGAACTTATTTAATAGAAGCTGTGCTAAAATGGCTATGATCCATATCAGGAGGGAATGATTAATATTTTTATGGCATTTTACTAGAGTAAATTTAAGTTCATTTTTCAAAAGCATGATCATGCTTGCTATTTTTATATGGCTCCTTGAAAGTATTTCCTCAGAATGAATCCCCTGAATTTTCTTTTGTGTGAATGGAATTGAGCCTTCTCGTTAAAAAATGATGAGTAGTAATTAGTGTATAAATTATTTAAAGGTCTTGTAGTTTAAGCAGACATAAAAATTGGCAGGCAACTAAATTCCTGGTAAACCGTAGGGGATACTGGTGAAAGCAGGTGGAAGCAAGTATTTCATGAGACCTGAGAACAAGCTTGAGTGTCAGGAGATGGTAGTGTGTGGGTGAAAACTGGCATTTTTCAATCTAATGCTGGCTTAACAAGATGTATAAGAAACCTTATTGCCCTGGTGTGCGTGTCCCCTGTGGGGCAGGGTGAGGATAAAGTTCCACATTTAGAGCTGCTGCAGATGGGAACAGCCAGCCCCACCTCTTTGAAAGCTTTCTCTTCTTGCCATCCCTTTATATGCATAAATGGTGTGCACAGGCTTTGGAGACTGATTTCACAGCTACTGTGAAACCAAGCAGAGCAAATGAGCCAACCTTGCCAGCATCTATCAATTTATTTAGGAGCATAAATCCTAAGACCTCTAGTACATTGCACCTCCCCTGTCCCTTCAGAGCAGGACACTTAGGATAAGCAAATACTGCCAAAATCTCCCTGCCTAATGGAAAGAACTTACTTCTTTGATTTTCCACAAAACCAAAAAGGTTGTTTAATATTCATTTGCCTTTTTATGCTAACATTGTTCCAGTTAGTAAACAGCTTCCTTATAAAGTGATAAAATGTGGGAAACCTGCAGTTATTTAAAAATTTGTGGGATATCTTCATAGAATAATCTACATTTATTTTTAAGGACATGTGCCAATTATGTTGAACCACAAATCTTTTGATCAGCCATGACCATGCAGTGTGTACACATCCACATATCTTTATTCTCCTTACATATGTTTTACGTTGGTAGTAGCTAACATGAAGTCATAGGTGTGGTCAATCAAGCTGGTTAAATAAATTTATACGTAATCACAGTGCTTTGTTTGTACACTGAGATTTCCTTTCATCACCTTATGCTACCTGCCCTTAATTACGTGAGCAAGTTGAAGACACGCACAAACTAGTAAACTACCATGAGGCTACCCAATTCTTTTCTTCAGGTTACCAAGTCTGTCTTATTATTTTAATACAGCTCAAGACATTGTTGGTTGGTTTGATTTTCTTTTTCCCTGAGCTTGGGACTGCAGAACAACAAGACAGTCATCAAATATAGCGCAGATGTTATGGCTACCTTATGTGACAGCATTTTTGGAAGCATTATCAAGGTTGTTGGTAAAATTTTAAGTCACACCATGGATGTGTACTGCCTTCAAAGGGCTCTGTAGTTTTTTCCACTCCCAGGAATGGAAATTGCAGCTCAATAATGCAGCTTTTTAATTTCTTCTCATGAATTCAGTGAGGATGTAGACCAAAAACGGTTGTTCTTTCTAAGAAGGTAGAACACTTTGAATGCTACAGAGAAGATCCAGCCTGTGAAAAAATTAAGATTTCGTTAATTATTCCTATTCATTTTATAGAATCAGACTGTTTTGGGTTGGAATACACCTTAAAGCTCATCTAGTTCCAATAGAGGAAAAATACCTAAATTTGCAAATTTCTAAAATAAAAATTTGAGAAAGAAATTGAAAATGTCTTGAAACTCTTTGTTTTCTTTAACTCTGTGTTAGAAAAACTGCAGACTTTGAGTTCAGAAGTACCAAAGCAAGGTGATTTATTCTTGACATTTCAGTTAAATCAGTATTCAGCTTTTGGTGGTGAAGTACATTCTTATGCAAAATATGTCAATTAAATATTTTCTAAGCAGCAGGTTCATTTTTATTTAGTTTAGTTCTCCTTGCCAAAATTTCCCTTCTCTTTAATGACAGGACTGTTATTAGAAGAAAACTGAAAAGCCTTTGGCTCTAACTCCACAGAAAATCTCTGTGGAAGGGTTTTTCAGTGGATTAATTTTTCTGTATTGTTTCTGCTTCCCTGCATACACAATAGTCCTGAAGCTTCTGTGTACAACTCTCTGCAAGCAGTGAATTTTCTTTTGTAAAAGCATTTTACCAGTCCTAGCATTCCTACAGATCACAGTGTTATCACACATCCACAGTGATGGCAGACTTGATAATACATCTTTACAGGCTTTAGACTCAGCTCTGTGAACAATTAAACTGGATGGGGTTCAGTTCTACTCTCAGGGTAACTGAGAAGAGGTGAGACACTAATGTATGTAATCGATACAGCCCGAGAACATCCTCCTTGGGAAACTGCAAAATGCACCATTAAGGAATCTGTCTTTAATTGAACTGTCAGTGTTTTAGCAAAGGTGTATCCATGCTTAGCTGTTTTGCCTAAGAACTAGCCTCCTAATCCAGAGAGTTCAGTGGGAAACACAAACTTTCATTAAAAAGAAAAAAACAATTTTGAGTCCTTGTACATACGGAAGAAAGCTGGACAGCATAATAATGGAATCACAGATTGGTTTGAGTTGGAAGAGACCTTGAATCTCATCCAGTTCCAGCCCACTGCCATGGGCAAGGACACATTCCACTAGACTAGTGGAAACTGCAGCCACATCAACCTGGCCTTGAGCACTGCCAGGGATGGGGCAGCCACAGCTTCTCTGGGCAACCTGTGCCTGTATCTTACCACCCTCACAGGGAAGAACTTCTTAATGCAGTGATATTGTTATGATCCAGGAAGCTAAAAGCAAAAAAATACCAGGCAAACAGCTGATTAAACTAAATTTTAACACATGAAAATTATGATTTTTCCCCCTAAACCTTTTGGGTTTAAGGCCTGACTAATGCTTTGTGAATGGTAAAGATAAGATAATGCATTCTGGATCCTCAGATTCCATCTGCCCGAAAGTTATACTACAATACAGTGATCCTTAAGTTGAAAGAGGTTGTCATGGGTTCAGCAGCAGCAGTCATTATTCTCTTTTTTGTAGCAGCTGGTGCAGCACTGTGTTTTTTGGGTTTCGGCTTGGGAACAGTGCTGATAACACCAGTGTTATAGTTATGGCTTAGAATGTTTAGGCTGGACAAGGACTTTCTGAGCCTCATGCTCTGCCAGGGAGGAAGGGAACCTGGGAGGAGGCTGAGAGGAAGCAGAAACAAGACACCTGACCTGAACTGACCAAAGAGGTATTCCATACCACAGCACATCATACCCAGGATGTAAAAACAGGGAGCAGAGACCTGGAAAGGGGGGGGCACTGCGTGTTGGAGCTTTGTATCAGGTGATGGGGATGCACTGTTTGGTGGGGCTGGGAACAATTGTATTCTTTTCCCTTGTATTTCTCTTGTAATTATTATTACTGGTGGTAGCAGTAGTGATTTGTGTTATACCTTAGTTACTAAACTGTTCTTATCTCAACCTGGGGGAGTTTCATTCTTTCGATTCTCCTCATCCCCCCAGGACTGGGGGAAGAAAAAGGGGGCAGTGAGTGAGCGACTGCATGAGGGACTTAAACCACGACACCTATGCTGTTGTTTTGCATCTGTTCCTGTGAACCTGATTACTCCTACCTTTTTCATTGATTTTCTTGTTTTCTTTTTTTTTTTTTTTAATGTCAAAGAGTTTTGTTCAAAACATCTGCAAATATCATTTTGAATTATAAAATGTGTTCTAACTTCCCAGATTTGGGTTGATGGTAAATTTAATGCTTTCCTTTCTCCCCATCACTAGTAAAACCACTGAACATAAAAGACCTTACCTGTGACACACCTCTGCTGAATTTGACTAGATGCTTCTTTCCAGATTACAGTGAACCCACTAGTAGCTTTTCTTCAGCTACCATTATCTGATCAGCTGTTCACTACAGATAATGTTTCTTCACCTTCCCAATGAGAATATCATAGGAAACTTTGTTAAGAGCCTTACTATAGCTAAGATACAAAAGAGAACACAGCGTCTCTTATAGAAGGAAATCAGATTGATCTGACTTGCTATATTAATCCATTTAACTGTTATTCATGTTTTTCTTATCTTCTATATGCATACAAATATTTGATACTGTTATTCATTCTAGGGTTTGTTTGGTTTTTTTTCTTCATGGGATTGAAATTTAGATGTCTGACCTATAATTTACTAGATTCTCTACTGAAAGAAAAATATATTCTGCGTGTATGTATGTATATATGTGTATATATATATTTATTTATTTAATCTTGTATGCTGCGCCTACTTTTCATCTTAATGGCTCTGAAAGTGCTTTAATGTCTTGTAGGATAAAGTTCATTGGGCCGAAATTAACAACCATGTTGCTGTATTATGCTGTAAACTACATTTTTTCCATGCTGTAGACTGAGTTCTACTCCTCTGTATTTTTTTTATAGTCTTGTTTTGGAAGTGCTACTTACAGACATATTACAAAGGTTTTAAAACCTGATATTGCATCATCATGGATCCAATTTTAACTGGTTTCATAATTGTTACAAGATTTGCCTCCAAAACAGTTCTTCCTGGCTGTGCAATACAGTTGTAGCATATGAAACACACTCATACCTATGTTGTCCTTCATGTACCTACTGATGACACAGGTCAGTCAGGCTGCAGTGCAAGCCAAACCTGCCAGAAACCCAGGTGCCTGTTCTGACTACTAATTAGAGGTGAACGTTCTGCTGTTACATTTTCTCTGCTGATTATTATCCTTCTTAGTTAAAATAAACTTAAATATTTAGTCGATATGTGAGCCAATATTTCAGTAATTCAGCTGATGATATATGTATGTGTACAGTCATGTGTCCCAAAATAAAATACCAACAGTGATGAGGGAAGGATCAATAGAGTTAAACTGCTTTCTGTTTATGGTATTCTGTTGGCAATAGATTGTTAGTTCCTGTAATTCCTTCTTCATGCATCACTGTGTGATAAATTTTTTTGTGGCAGCATTTTATTCTTTAATTATAAAAACTGAATTTAAGTTGTTTTTTGCATTACTTGTTTATCAGACTTGTTGGATAGCTCAAATCTGTTATTTATTCACTATATTTAACTTACTGACTGCATATAAGTGTAAATGATTAGGAAATAAATTTAATCCACTTTAGTAGGTATTTAGACCAGCAAGATGTAGAATCACATTTGTACTGCCAGAACATAGAATAATTTTAATATATAACTCCATTGCATAAAAGCAAGACACACAAAACCAAGCAAATTAGTTTTTAACATGATACAATAGCTAAATAACTATAACCACTAGCTATATATTTATATAATAAAAATAAAGCATATAACAGTATAATTTGCTGGTTTTCTTACCGTGCAATTAAAGCTCACTTTATGAAGAACATTTTATTTATTGAAACTATGAAGAAAACAGTTTGGAAGCCATTGACACATGTTTCAGTGCTGGAACATTTTGGAAGATTTTTGTTAATTCCCAGACACAACCCAGCATACAGAAAGAACGTAACATAGTGAAATGCTGAAGCCAATGAGGGAGCAGAGAGAGAGGATGGCAAAACTGGAAGCATGTATCAGGTTCAATTTAACATAATTTTAAATTAGAGCTGAAGCATTCAACTAGAATAATGCTTTCAGAAGCCATTAGTGTGCGCCAGTGACAGCCAAAGGATACCCTAAGGAGCCATATGAAGCAACACCTTCCCTATTTTTCCTTCAGGGTTTAATGCAGCCCAGAACTTCACAGTCAGATCAGAAAAGGGAAAGGAGTTATTTTAAGCAGTATTAAAACAAACTTTGTGTGAAGAAATCGAAAGCTGGAACAAAATATTTTTTCTGCTCCAGTCCTACACTCTCCAAATCATTTCTCCTGTGAACAGAACTCACAATTGACTGAACTTGGAAAATGCTCATGGAGTTATTAATCTGATTTCTTCATTTGTACCCATAGTAAAGCAGCCTGCTTGATTGCCAAGAGACCTTTTTTGTTCAGTTGAATTGGAAGAGGGATCAGAGAAAGGAAAAGAAAAAAGAGCTTTCAGGGAAAATGAAAACCGTGCAAGAAAGAAATAATAATTCAGGTCAAGTCAAAGTTTAGATTTTGCTCAAAGATAAGCCTTTGGTTTTGTCTCAAGGTTACTTAACATTTTTCTAACTCTCACTATCTTTCAGTTTCTTATTTTCAAAAGAAAAGGCAATTTTCACGTAAGAATATGACCTATTTCTTTAAAAGAATGTCAAAAGTATTTCAAATGTTCAGATATTAGAATATTTGAACATTGTTTTCTTTTTCACTTTTTCAGCAGAAGGTATTTGCCCGCATATTCTCTTTAAAACTGCATCTAATTGTGAATTTGTGATTGGCTAATAAAAAAAATGCAACAACCCAAAGCTAGTTGCTATTGAAAAGCAGAAGATTGCCTGGGTAATAATTATTTGTTGCATTTGTGTCTCTTTAAGCTTTGCATCTGGAGATTACTGGAGACTTCTATTTTTAAACCAAATTCCTTCAGATATGTAGAAATCTCTGCAGACCCTGAAGATTTAAACTGTTCACAGAATTCTTACTGTTTATTAACCAGCCAAGTTTGGTTTTGTGATAAACAGTGTGCAAGAAAATACAGATGACTTTAGCTGAAGAAATCTTCTTCAAGGATTAGGAATTGTTTTTAAAATCCCTCTCCTATTAGGACACCATCATCATATTTCAGGGATCATTTTTTGTTATCTGTAACTATAAAAATAGACATAGGAAGACACTCCAGTTTAGACATGCTTAGTGATTAGGTTATATGTGTGGGGAGCAGACCTGTCTTTTCTCTGTGCCCTCTGTTGGATCTGTTCAACATAACAAAAGAGCCACCAAGAGCTGTGGCTGTTCCTGGAATCTTCACGCCTCAAGGTGAACATTCTAACTAGTAGGCTAAAGAGAATCAATCTGTGCTTCCCTGTGTTTGAAATATCAGACTGATAGCTTGGGGGATGCACAGGATGAGTGTAAATATATGACTACTGAGAGGGCACAAATACCCAATTGCATTACTAGTGCTTAGGAGAAGGAAAACTACAGATTTGGGATGTGGGGTAGCCCAGTCTGCCAGACCATGAATTCACTACTAGTCCAGAGGGAAGACTCCCACCTACTTCAACCTGAAACCTGCTTGCGGTGTGAGTGTATAATGTCTCTATATCCATGTTAAACTGAATCAAGTTGCAGTAATTTTCTCAGGAAGATTTAAAGCAGCTTATTTTTTACTTAAGCCTTAAATTCCTTTTCTGTCTCTTAAAATGAATTAGTTCTCTCCTGATTCTTATTTATTTGTTTGTGTTTTTTTTTGTTTTGTTTTGTTTTGTTTTTGCCTGTTATTTGCTTACTTTCGTTTTTTCTTTTTCTTGTAAGCAAAAGCAGTGCTAGTGTGGCTATCCCAACAAGAGATTTCTCACCTGATCATAGCAAAATGTTTAAGCCTTATTAAATGGAGAAGTATTACCCTTTTTTATGTAAAGAAAAGCTAGTCTAGCCAGCTTTCTAGTGATAAGGGAAATATATGTGAAAGACTGTTCCCTCCAGAAACAGGTTTTTCCAAATGAGTCCAGTTTGCTTCTTCACTTACTGTAGCCTTGGGGTTCTTACTGCTCTTCTGATAAGGATATAAACTTTTTTGTCATATACTGAGAAGGGTTGGTTTACTTTTTAATCCTCTTTGTCAATGCTAGTGCTACTCTTGATTGTGCTAATGAGAGACAGGAT
The DNA here is from genome assembly GCA_032466535.1 of Forpus xanthops. Lineage (NCBI taxonomy): Eukaryota > Metazoa > Chordata > Aves > Psittaciformes > Psittacidae > Forpus > Forpus xanthops. Next base: position 53,569 of record JASSUY010037630.1, on the reverse strand, counting down.
TTTGTTGGAACTAATTTTTCCTTTAAACTCTCAGAAAGTTGCACACCAGTTTTATTACAAACCAAGTCCTCAGAAACAAAAACATTTGCCTGACGCAGTCACCCTGAGGAATGTAACATTTCTGTAAAATGTGCTCCTTCTCTGTCCTAAGGATCCACTGCTGATGACCTGCCTTGGGTGAAAAACATGACTCCAGTGAGAACCAGAATACTGGGTTGTACTCTGTCACTACGCTCACTTCTGCTACGGCAGATAGCAGCAAAACTTTGTGCTAGTATACAGTTAAATGTCCTCACCTTGCCTCTCTCAAAGGCATCCATTCTTGCAGAGGCAAAGTGGTGATAATCAGTGCTCAAAGCATTGAAGAATAATCATTAGAAATAGAGCAGGCCACAGCAGGGGAAAATTTTGTTATTTCACTGCAACCCTGTCGCAGCTTCTCAAAGGCACCCAAACAATAATGCATCAGCTTTTTCAGCCAGGTTTAATTTTATCTTTTCCAGCTAGTAGAGGGGAAAAGCTGGTGCTATGGATAGTTCCATTAATAAATGTATCCAGGGTAAAACTGTTCTGAAAAATAGATACCAAAACAACTTCAGGACACTGATGAGCTAATTGCAAGTTCAAAGACAAATACGAAGATTATGACAAACTTCAAAGACATTATTTAGGAGAAATTTTATTTAAAGATCTGTCATATACTATGGGATGACTGACTGAAATACCAAACTACCAAATGCCATTCATAGATGCAAGGCAAGAGAAAGGAAGAAATTGTTCTGGTGATGCACTGGCTGGTTTCCAGGATACTGCTTTCAGCTCTGATGTTTCCCACTCCTGAAAGGTGGGAGGCAGCAGAAAAGGGGTGCGTCAGCTGTGAGCATGCAGAAGAGGTCATCTATAGGCTGGAAACAGATACTTGTGTATAAGGCTTAAAGACATCCTAAGGCACTTGGCACAGACATCTCGTCTCATTCAGCACATTTCTCTGAAACATCTATTATTTTGAAACTGTTAGATGCACAAAATGGTGAAGTGGGTGAGCCTTTGGTTTGATTCACTGCTGTAATTCAAGCATTCCTACAGGATGCGCAAAGAGGTGGAAGAAACATAAGCTTGCACTACCCTAGGTTTACAAAATTCCCGAAATGCAACAGACCCCTCTACCACTGCAGCAGTAACTAATTCCCTTGGTTCCTAATCACTCTGATTTGTAATTCAGTAATCTTTAACAGCCAAATGTGTACATATGCGGTGCTACTGTGCATACAGAGGAAGGCAGTAAAACATATGACCATGGGCCATGTGCTGTAAAATATCTGTCCATTTCCAGGTCAGGCCAAAGGAGAAATACCTGCTGTTTTCCAGTGACAGGACACCTGTGTGAACCCTTCTTTAGTTCTTGGATCACTATTTTCTTCATGTGCTCAGACTATCAGTCTGCAAACACTATCCCAGAATCACCAATAGGGTACAATACACAAGCATGGGCAAACAGGCAGATGGTAAAACAAGGTTTTATTAATGACCCCTAATCATGGGATTGTACACAAGTAGTTATTTGTAATCAAAATGTGATCACACAATTCACACAGGTATACAGGCAGATGGAAAGCTGTGGCCTGAGGTAAAATTGACAAGGGCTTGTTGGACACTGTGCAAAATCAAAGAAGGTAAGTAGCTGGAAAACCTGAAGTGTTCTAAAACTATTAAAACAAAGTAAATAGTGGGATAAACTAACAAAGTTAAAGGGAAGCATCGGAAACTACCCTTGGATGAATAATATCGAAGTACAGTGAAGGGGGGTTCTGGCTTAGCAGGGGTTCTTCCCAAGTCAGAATTAACTAATAAGGGTATAAAATCAGTTACAGGGCTAGTGGGAGAAAAGGTAAAATAAGCTTAGGCTAATTATTGATGAGGTGGAAAAGAGAAAAATCAAGCCATGCAGTCAGGTCTGTTCTAGATCCCTCTGAGCAGCTCTGCACCTGATCATAGAATAGTTAGGGCTGGAAAGGACCTTAAGATCATCTAGTTGCAACCCCTCTGCCATGGGCAGGGACACTTCCCACTAAACCATGCCACCCAACGCTCTGTCCAGCCTGGCCTTGAACATCACTAGCAATGGAACATTCACAGCTTCCCTGGGTGATTCATTCTAGTGCAGGTCAGGGAACTTCTTTTGAACTGATTGCACTCCACATCTGACCAGCTTCTGCAGCCAGGAGACCCTGGTGCTGTTCTTCTCATGAATGTGGGGATACTGCAAAATAGATGGTGGAGGGAGTGGACCTGCCCCAGTACAGACATGATTTAATAGCATGCTAATGCTGCAGGCTTGGCTTTCTCTCTTTCTTCCTTCTGCCAAGGAAAATCAACAGATTAGTAGCAGTTCAATTGGGAATGCTTGCCCATCAATCCGATTCATTTTTCTAATAACATTCATTCACTGTGGATTCTGAACAGTACTCTGATAGCAGCAATTTAATCGTTGCTGATCAGAACTGTCAAATAAAGTGATCACACAGACACAAAGTACTTGGAACAGGAGGTGAACTAGAGTTATAGGGTCAAATATGGCACCTCCACAGCTAGGACATTGCATTCTCACTTCACTATTGCTGTATTTTATGACTATATGCTAGGCATCCCTGCAAACTTCCTAGACTCCTGTGAGATTTTCCAGGAATTTGAACAGACGTTTAATGATACCATCTTGGCAAAGTGTATCTTTTTGAAATACATGGTGATTCTAGTGGTAATTTTTTCTATATAATAACAGCAGTATAATTTTCCACTCTGAAGTCTAACATTGCAAGTCATGGATATTATAAGAGGGGGAATAAAAATCGCAGAATCATAGAACCATAGAATGGTTTGGGTTGGAAAAGACCGTATGATCATCAAGTTCCAGCCCTCCTGTCATGGGCAGCACTGCCTCACACTAGACCATATCACACAGGGCTCTTTCCAGCCTGGCTTTGAACACTGCCACAGATGGAGCATTTACCACTTCTTTAGGTGACCTGTTCCGGTGCCTCAGCACCCTCACAGTAAAGAACTTCTTCCTTATATCTAACCTGAACTTCCCCTGTTTAAGTTTAAACCCATTGCTCTTTGTCATCTCACAACAGTCCCTCATGAAGAGTCCCTCCCCAGCATCCTTATAGGCCCCCTTCAGATACTGGAAGGCTGCTATGAGGTCTCCATGCAGCCTTCTCTTCTCCAGGCTGAACAGCCCCAACTTTCTCAGCGTGTCTTTGTACAGGAGATGTTTCAGCCCCCTGATCATCTGCGTGGCCCTCCTCTGGACTTGCTCCAACAGCTTCATGTCCTTCTTACATTGAGGACACCAGAACTGCACACAGTATGCCAAGTGGGGTCTCAGAAGGGCTGAGTAGAGGGGTAGGATCACCTCCTTTGACCTGCTGGTCATGCTCCTTTTCATTCATTCTCTTTGTTAAAGATAATTACATCCTGCATGATATTCAGTCTCCAGAAAAGCACAGAGTTTAAATAAAAAACGAAGCTCTTTAATGGCCAAATCTAATTTACTATCACAATTTTTACCAAGTGTGTCTCTGCATCAAAATAAGGAATATCTGTCATGTGATTTTATCCAAAATTGGTATAGCAGATACCTGATTTAATAACTCACAGCTGCTTAAAATATAACATTTAGTGACCTTCATTTGAATTATTTCACTTGGAATAGAATGGTTATTGCCAGAATAGAAATATGTAAATTGAATAATTCTAAATTAAAAAGACCACAATATAGTTGCATGTTTGCAGGCAAGATTTACCAGTTTATGTCAGTTAGTTCCACTTAAGCTGGAGAACAGAATTCATCTACAAGCAGTCCTTTTGAAACAACTATACAAGGACTATAGAATGCTCTTTATGAGAAATGTCAAGATCCAGTATGTTTTATGACCACGCAATTGCAGCACCTCTACCAAATCTTTGCAGAAAATTTAAAGAAAAAAAAAAAAAAAAAAAAAAAAGAAGAAAATTCCCATCACCTTCCAAAACATGAGATGGTACAGATGAATGAATAGCGATGGCAAAGAACAGATAAAATTGGATTTGAAGAATGACTTTAAAGGTTTATCTTTCACATCATATGTTTTCCAAAAGCAGTAATTGTGTTACTTATTCAGTGGAAAGGTTCTGACTCCAACACAGTATATACTTATTTAGGTTGCTAATCCTTAGAGACTGAACTATGCTCTGCCCCTTTCACTTTGTAATGAAGCACAGCTAAAGAACAAAAGTATTGTTTCAGCACTTACGTAAACAAATACTAATCACATAGGAGAGGAGAAGACTTCAGCATGATCTGGTAGAGTTTTTGTACCAAAGAGGTTAGAAAGAAGTTACAAACACAGTTGGATTTATTTTTGTATTTTTTTATCATTTCATACGTAGACATTTGAGAATAAATTTTGATATTTCATTAATTTAAAGTTGTAAGTTCAAAAATTTAATATCTGTCATTTGAAAATTAATACCAATTCAACTGCTCTGGACCACAGATGAAAAGGATGAGCATGGATGGTGTTGCCCATATGTAAAAGGTGACTTGAACACAATCATAATCTCACATGGGACACCTCAGTGTGGGAAAAATGGGAGAAAGAAAATTCACCATATTTTCTTCCTGGAAGTTTTCTTCCCATTCTTTCTAGTAGTGAAGCAGAATTTGGGACCAGCTCGCTACATTTTGGATCTCATCCCTGGGGTTTTGTTCTCTGAAGAAAAAGGTCTTTCCAAACAAATGAGAGGAAAAGCAGGGAAACAAAGTAATGAACTGAAGGAATGTTTCTTCTCTTAAAGAACTTGCTGAGGAAAGTTTTGAACAGCTAAAACCAGAAGTGTTCTGGAAAAATCTGGAAGAATCTGGGAGGAAAGTGTTTTGCTGAAAATCCAGCCAAAGGCTTTAAGCCATAGGCAGATAATCCTCTCTGCTCAACATGTTACCTCAATTCATAATGAAATACGTCTGTCTTTCTTATCCTTTTACTTCAAGAAAAACCAGCAGTGGTTGTAGTAAGTAAATGAGACACTGCATCCAGGCACAATTCCTTTAAACTCATACTAGAAAGGTCTAAATGCATTGTCAAAATCAAGGTGCAAGCATCTGACTGTGGTCCTAGAAATAACCTCAGAGTAACGGCACACATTACCACCAGCACAGCAATAAGAAGTAACTGCTCTATTGCAGATCTTTGCAATATTCTTTCTTGCTTCACTGGGAAAAAGTAATTCCATTGCATGGTATTTTTTTTCTGCTTGAAAATTGATGTAATATGGAATGTGCCCTGCAATGGGCACATCCATGTTCAAGGAGTTTAGATGAATTCTTTAATTCATTAGAAAATGAGTAAAAACTACTTTTCTAGTTTAGAAGCAGGCTAGTACACATCTTCCAGACATGTACATTTCTCTTGCAGGTTCATGGTGAAGGGAAAGAGACCTATGGCATCTATAGCTCATACTATTGGTATACACAATTCCATGGCACTACACTGAAAGATATTTCTTCTAAGCTGTGTAAATTTTTAGAGATTAATCTCCATTTTGATTTTTTTTTTTTTGCTATCCAATCAGTATAGTAACTGATTTCATTCATCTTTATAAATAGCGTTCGTCTTTCTATTGTCATTCAAATATAATTTACACTAGGCAGAGAGATTATAGACCTTGATTTTATATGAAACATATTTAAGTCATAGTGAGTAAAATAACTCACTTCCATCATCACTATTCAGTGAAATGATTCTGGGATATCAAAATTATCTGTTCTGTCTAGTCCACCCCATTCTATTTATTATCCTTAAGTCTGACTTCTGATGAGTAGGCAATTTAAGGCAACATTCCAAGTTTGCCTCCATTGGTTTTCAGACCAATATTTCACTATTACATCTCTCAGTCTTCCAGACCAGAAGACCTGCCATTTTTGTTGCCATTGTCAAAGGCAGTATTTTTCTTCACATAGTTTTCACATTCTGGTTCAGAGTCTAGTCAGCAATATCAATATGAGATCCTATTGGGAAAGAAAGAGCTAGTTGCCCCTCATAAAAGCTCGCTCTAATAGACAAGAAGCAAGCTAGTTTGGTTGATTTAAATGAATATAATATCTGAGAGGTTATCTATGTGGTGCATATGACACAGGGTCAACTTTAGGCTTATTTCTGGACTCCTCAGTAGAAAAAAGACATGGACATATTGAAGAGAGTAAAGAAAAAGGCAATGAAAGTGACTAAGGAATTAAAGTGTGTGACATACGAGGTGAGGCTGAGAGAGATGGGTCTGTTCAGCCTGAAAAAGGCTGAGGGGAGATCCTATGAATATGAACAATTCGTGAAGAGGATGTAAAGAAGTTAGACCTAGACTCTTCTCAGTAGTGCCATTGATAGGATAAGAAACAATAGGCACAAACTGAAATACAGGAAATTCTATTTAAACAGAAAAAAAAAATCTATATTTTTATTGTAAGGATGGTTAAAAATGAGAACAGGTTGCCTAGGGAGGCTGTAGAGTTTCTATCTTTTGCTTTAATAACAAAATAGAGTTATAGCTAATGGGCTTCCTGTATCCCTGCTTGACAACTATGTTTATGATAAAATAAATGCATGCTTAAATAGTCAAAACAAGGATCTTTAATCATCAGCCTGCAAAAAGAGGAAACATTTGTTTCTTTCTACACTATAGTAGCAAGCAAAGAAAAGATGAAATAAAGAAGAGTGCAGGAACTGCATGCAAGAGTGTACAGCCTTCAACTTTGAGGTGAATAAAGCCTATTAGCAGTAAAACGTATATAGGATTTTTGTATGAAATAGGTAAGTTTAGTGCAATAATTCTGTTAGCAACTTTAATTACATGTTCATCAAAATCTGTAAATAATTTTCCAAATGAAAGAAAAAGAATGTGCTCATTTCTGATGCATCAAGATGTAAATATTTTTTTTCCTTTTTTTCAGGAAGCAAAGTGATATGAGAAGTATCACATGCATAGGAAGAACTGAACAAAGTTTCCATGCAGACATGCAGGTACTATGCTGAAAACTGACTGAAAAGTGGCCTTTCCTCTATAATTCTACTATTCGTTTCTCATCCCATTCCAAAAATACCATTGACACCGAGTCTTGCATTTTAGCAATAATGGCAGAAATAATAATAATAATTATAATTATGACAATTATTATTATTATTAACAATAATAATAACCTGCAGCTTACTCAAGTTTCCTATCTGAGGGTGCTAATCTTCTTTGAAATCCTGAACAGAACAACTTCCAACTGAGCAGAAGCTGGGGCAACAGCAGATGTTAGCATATTGCAAAATTGTACCACTAGGCCAGATCTTTGAGAATAGATTCATTTTCTGTCAGGCATTGGACCTACAATTGGTAGAATAGAGCAACCTCCTTTTCTCTCAAGAGCATAGGCCCAGAAATGTCAAACATTCAATTCTCCAGCTAGCTAGTGCTGTTGATAAGGCAAAGAAATTCTGGCCAAGCAGAAATAGTTAATTTTCATTTCTCCAAGGTGTTTTCCCTGTAATTTAGATACAGCCACCCTTTGATGTATTTCCTAGAGGTGAGGGAAACAAAAAGCTGACCATGCGAAAACAAAAGAAAATACAGAGACTGTGAGATTTGCTTTTCAAAGTTAACAACTTGGCTAGTAGCAAAGGTTTTTTGTCCTCTTACTGCTTCAAACTCTTCTTTGTATTTTCATACCTGGCATCTTTGAAATAGATGCTTTCCTTCCAAACAGAAAACTTTTAATCAGTAGCCAAGGGTATTTATTTTACTTTTCCAGAATCTATTTTAAATTACTTCCATGATGTCTGTGCTATTGCCTTAGCATAAATGCAAATTCAGCTGTCAGTCCCTCCTTTCTAATGAGTAAGTTGCATTACATATAGGAGGCAGAACATGACTAAATATTAATCCTAGAACATCTGATTTATTACAAATTCATAACCTTCAGAAACATTGAATATTTTGTATCCTTCGTCTTCTCCTAGGCAACCTACCTGCTTTTCTGATGCAGAAAGTGGGAGAATGGTGCCCCTGTTTCTGTTAAAATCTACTAGCTTTTCATCTTTCTGTCATGTGAATGTTGTTTATCAGCAAGCCCATAAAGAATGATCCAGTTAAAGTGCAGCTGGGGCAGCATATTCTCTTTCTTAATTTTTACAACAGAGTATTGAAAGAAGCCATAATGATGATGCAGAGAATGTGGAGTTTGGTTTACATCAAAGGAATTCATGAAAGTTAATGTATATCAAAAATAAAAAGGCATCTGAGTCATTGCACAAAAGCTATTTTTGAACTTATATAATCAAATATACTTACGTATCATATAGAGAGACTGTGCCAGCTACGGCATGCATATCCCTCTACTGTAATTAATCTTTGCAAGTGCTTTCAGTCATTTTAGATCTACATTTACTTCTGCCTCACACAGTTGTGGTGTTATCTTAGTTTTCACCATCTGTCACAGGCATCAGAAAAAATTACTTAAAGATCATAAAAACGATTTTTAAAGCATTCTGGCTTTCATGCTTAACAGTTTCTGTAGGCTCACACATATAATTAAGACAAAAAGCACCATGTTACAAATGGAAAGGTATCAGCAAAGAAGCTCCTACTTTCAGGAGGCCTCTGCTTAATATACATACTTAGGTCTTGCATCTTTCACATCATGGTTCACATTTTACATTTCAAACTCCTCTCTGTAAAGAAAAGATCCAATGGAAATAGCAGGGGAGGAAGAAATCCTTTGGCAGATCAGCAGTTGCCAGGGTGTCTTTTCATGGTTTGACAGTCATTAGGACTCTTACCCAAGAGCTATGCCATTAATGAGAAGTCTAATGACTTCCATTCCTTTTCTTAAAGGATTCAGCATGTCACCAATATTTATGAGGAAGCCTGCTGTAGCTACAGGGACATTATGTGCTTCACTATATTTCAAGCTGTGAGATGCTGAAAATGAAGCGTTAACTTATCTACTTTTTTGATAATTTTTTTTAACAGTCTCTCTCTCACTCTCTCCTTTGTAAATAAATGTGCCACATTTCTTGCAGCCCAAAGCTAAAGAGATGTCTTCAGGCTTGTTGCCAGATCTATTTTCTCCAAATATCTAGCAGATCATAGAACCATAGGACAGTTCGGGTTGAAAAGGACCTTAAGATCACCTAGTTCCAGCCCCCCTGCCATAGACAGGGACACCTCACACTAGACGATGTTGCCCAAGGCTCTGTCTGACCTGACCTTGAACACTGCCATGGATGGCAGCATTTACCACTTCTTTGGGCAACAAACAAAACACCAGAAGCTCTTATTAACTGAGTGAAATGAGCCTTCAGACAACAACTGTTCCAGTCCCTCCTAGGGATTTTTTATCTGTGTGTAGTAAATAATTCAAAGTCTGGAGTTATGTACACTTATCCATTTAGAAAACTTATTTTTTCAAAGCAATCAATTGGTGTAGCATTTTGTATGCAAAATAATGGTTTCTAACACTGATCAATTCTACCAATTAAGAAAAAAATAATACATCTAGATGGATCATTTTTTCATATTTCTTTTTATGTCATACTTTCTTTTCAAAATTTCTGAGGAGAAACTTGGCTTTCCTACCTTTTTGAGGCTATGGAAAGTAGTTAAGGTCCTTGTTTTGCAAACACATACTGCCTTAGTCACAGTGATACTGCTCATGTGTAGAAACAAGTATAACCTCAAATATTTTTAAGACTCCTACCTCTACTCTGTTTCCAGTTTATCCTCTAGTACCAGTATTATCTGCTAAATATTGTATTTAACAAAAGTGCACCTGTCAGGTTATTAATTTAAACTGTCTCTTGTTATTTGCCAAGTCACCCATCTACCTAAATGATTAAATATATAAAAAAGAGAATCCTGAAAGTGCAGTGGCAGTCAATAAGATCAAAAATCTTTGAAGTGTAGAAATACCATTGGAATACTAATTCAGGTCTTTAAAAGCTTAAATTTTTCCCCAACACCTTTAGTTTGCTATCATTTCTCAAGGAAGCAGAAAGGAGATTCCTTCTTCTCCACTCTTTCAAGTAGTTTTAGAAGCACTGTTAATACTTTTGCTATTCAATCCACCAGCAGGGGTTTTAAAAATAAGTTACATTTCTGGGCCTGTTCCACAGTCATCTCTTGTAGAGGTTACGCAAGCGATGATAAATATACAAATTTCTCTTTCTGTCTATAAAGTTGCAGACATTTTATGCCTCCTGTGAAGAGAAAGCTCCTTTGTAATCAGATTTTGTTTTTTTTTTTTTTTGTCTCCAAGAAATAGAAAGTGTTCTTCTCCTCTGTCATTCCACCCCAACTTATCGGCATTTTCCTCTTGTGCTCTATTTTGGCCTCACAGTCTAAGGTAATTATACGTCAGAGTTCAGTGATAGACTTCTGTCTTTTAGAAACAGTCTTGACTGTATATTAACAGATGACCACATGGAGATTATAGCACTTTTCTCTACCCTTCTTTCCACTGTAAATCCCCATTCTGACAATCTACTGTGAATTCAAAGGGATTTTGAGAAAGCATCTAGAAATGAGACAGTTTGTACTTGACACAAGAATTGTATCAAATGCATGAAAGTTTTTCACAGGAGGCTGAAACTTTAAAATGTCAAAGCATTGTTCAGTTTTATTTAGAGCTTTAGCAATCTCTGAAGAAATTTGGGGGGGGGGTATTTTTATTTTTAATTTTTATCCAATATTTAAGTTTTGCTTCCAGTAAAAGCTACCTGAAAAATTGCTAAAAGTAAGCTATTGTCCCACTTTTTCAGTGTATCTTTATGGCATTTCATTGTGATTAAGTATCATGGAGTGAAAAATGAGTCATAGAACAGCACTGAATGATGTGTTAACATCCTCATTTCTTCTTTTCCCTCTTGGTGTGACTGGAATTCTCCTGTTATTCTGTATCCACCAATACATCTGTGACATATCATTTGGTTATAATGCAACTATGATGTTCTTTGCAGGTTACCAAAGCCTGGAGTTGTATTTTATATCTTTATTACCTCAATAATCTCCAACTTTTTCAAGCACTTTTAAAACTATCTTCTCATAAATGACTCATGAGATTCCCCATGCAACTGATGTATTTACTCCCCTTAACTAGGCTAACAAGAGCTACCTATTGCTTAGGTATTTTCTAGAACAGTATTTTTCATATGCTCCTACTTGGTGTGTTCAGGCAATACCAGAGCACAAAAGCAGATTGTAACATTAATCTTAGATTTGATTGAAATAACACAGGATTAGAAGAACAGATTACAATAAAAAGAAATATTGTTACAGCCAAAGATAAGCATTAACCTAACCTTTTCTGAAAGCTAACTCACTAGTGGCAATAATTCAACATGCTAATGTCCACTGCCTGAACACACTACCATCAATCAGGAAACTCTCTCAGGACTTCAAGATAAAACCAAATGGAAGGAGCTTTTGTGCAGAGCTGCTGTGCTAAGTGAGGAACAATCTCAAGTGCCTGTGAGGGGGAGAGTGATACGTAACAAGTAGAGGCAGATTTATAAAGGGCTTGGGGCTAATCAGAGTCTCTGCTGGACTCAGGCCCCCTGAGACATTACATCTTGGGGAAATAATGGATACCATTAAAATGGCTATTTATTGCGCTGTGGTATTTTTTTTACTTATGAGATTTGCAGTATTCTCTTGAGAAATCTCTTAAATACCATGGAAAATACATCAGTAGTCAGTGGGAATTATAATGATGCTTAATGTAGGAGGTGCATTGTAAGGTATAATCTAAAGCACAGGTCAGAGAAATCAGACAAGGGAAAACTGCCATTGTATACAGTCAATGAATCTAAATGACTCTAATTATAATGTAAGCTGTTATGAATCCCAATGTTCCTGCGTGAAAGAGACATTACTCACAAAAAGCTTATTAATCCTTATGCCCAAAGAAAAGACACTGTGATGCAAAAGGCTATGTTTCTAGACAAAAGTGCTGTGAATCTGTGCCTTATAGCTATTATTTAGGCAATCTTCGTATTTTAATCCCTGGGGACCATAAAATGGAATTTTTCTCTAGTGAAATTTTTATTTGCCACAGGAATCTCTTTAGTTCTCTGCTATTTTTAACACTTAACCTTAAGGAATATCTGGCCATTACAGAGATGAATGTGTATATGTTTATACAATTCCAACCAGGAGATCAGAAAATGGTTTTACAAAACCACGAAAATGAGGCCCATAAGATAAAGCCCAAGGGAATGAGTACAGAGTAGGTGGGGAGCAGGCTGCCTTGTTGTACTCTGACCATAAGAGCTTTCCAACAGGAGGATTTGATCTTCTGTTACTGTCATAAGCAAGTACAAATAATTTATTATGGTTTTTTTTTTTGGTAGCAAGTACAAATACTTGCTAAATAGTACCAATACTCCATAAGTACAAATACTCTAGTGGGGGTGTAAGTGCAGATAAGCAGCTCTCACATGTAGAAACTTACATCTTGGGGATGCCAGATCTGACACCATCACAGCACAAAAATCAGGCACAAGATTTCCCACTTCCAAGTGGCCAGCCTCAGTGTCTTCCACGTTCAAACTGGCTTTCTCTTGGGATGTGTGGTGAAGGACTGCAGATGTTTTTATATATGAGTCCTCACTAATGAATTAACCCCTTCTATAACCAGCTGCTAGTAATCTCCTTGTTACATGATTCTATATAAATGTTGACCGTAATGGCGATGCTGCCCCTGCTCGTGCCAGCAATCATATGTACAGACTTCCTGCCAAAAGTAAAGCGCTTGTGAAGTACTTCAGTTGGTCAGTGCTTGTATAAAATCTGTTGTTGACACTTCAGCAATCATACGATTGTCTTTTCTACTTAAAAAATTTAAACTAATTCTAACATCAATCAGACTATGGGTCCATGTGAGAAGTATCTGCATGTTAGAATGTGAATGCTATCTCCATTTAATTTACTGAAACATTAATTTTTAAGAAAATAATTACACTATGAAAAATATTACACTGATACATTTATTGTCTGAGTTCACAGAAAGGTTTAGGAAGGACTTCGTACAAAATGCTTAGCACTTCTGTAATCTGACAGTACCATCACTGTGGTAATTCAGACAAAAAATGCAAAGACTAATCTTTGTATAATTAAACTAATCAGGGTGAGTTTCACTGGGCAACAAGATCCTTGATGAAACATTTTACCTGCTTTGTAAGAAAAGGAAGTTCTTAATATTTCATTCACCCCCTCTTCTCTAATATTCTTTGCTATAATTTGATTTTGCAGTATTTACATAAGAGATATAATGGGATGTTTTCCTGCTTACCCTTGAAAGTGCTTTTCATAGAATCATAGAATAGTTAGGGCTGGAAAGGACTTTAAGATCATCTAGTTCCAACCCCCCTTCCATGGGCAGGAACACCTTCATGGGCAGGAGCACCTCCCACTAAACCATGTCACCCAAGGCTCTGTCCATCCTCCCCTACCACAGCAAATAGCTTTCAACTATTTAAAGATGTTTAAACAATTCTCAAGTAATGGAAAAATCTGTTTGCCTGATGTATGTTCATAAAGTTACTTGCAGAACAATGTACTATTTATGAACCATTTACTGTTAATAGTAAATAGTTCATAACTCATCAATTTTCCAGTACTTCTCAAACAGAAGTTTACCTCTTGCAAAAGAAAATATTTTTTACTGGTCGCAAAACCCAACATCACACACATATTCTGAGAATTATATAAAATCATATATCACCTACACTTTCCTTTGTTGTATAATGTTGAAGTTAGCCACCTTATTTTTCTCTCATATTCTGTGAGGAAAGACAATTACGCTAAAGTCTTGCAAAGGAATTAATTATGAAGGTAAGAAACTTTATGTTCAGTATAAGTCAAACCTCAGTGGGATTAGGAAAAATGTGTCATGGGGATGGCTGGTAAGTACAGATAACCACTTGCCATGCCATGCAGCCCCGGATATCACTAGTCTTCCACAGCAGGGCGAAGCATTGCTCTCCTCGTGTCTGGGGAACTAGCTTGCAGGCTGAGTGTGGTGTTTGAAGGTTAGGGCAGAAATAAAAGCCACAAAATCACCAGTCCTCTCAGGTATTTGGGGTTATTTAGAAGAAAATAAAGTAAGAAAGAGGATTTAATTCTTGGCTGTGCTTTGCCCCAGCACAGGATGGAAGTGGAGAGCAGGTTGTCAGTGCATAAATGTGTCTCTGTTTGCCTTGGTCATGACTAAGTCTTACCATCCACCCACAAATTCTTCCTACAGAGACCAATACAGAGATATCAAGAGGAGAGAAATACCTTCAGAGGTAAAAGGAAAAACAAAAGGAATGCTAATTTTTCATTGAAATTAGGAAGTCACTTTTTCCTAGAACAAACTGGGCAGACTCAGAAAATCTACCTTGTCAGAAGTCTCCCTCCTTTTTGGCTGAAGTTTGACAGATATCACCTCTAATAGTAAAGCTCCAAATATTGACTAAAGTTACCCTTAATAGAGGCAATGTCAACTCACAGGACTTAACACACTTTCATGTGTTATTGAATAAGGTAATTATTTCACCAAAAATCCAGAACTCCCGTTTCACCTGTCAGTAATTACTCACAGTAATTATGAGTACTAGTAATTACTCCTGATAATTATTCCTTACAGATTCACACAAGGTAATTTACTATCACTGATGTCATGCTTCCTATAATTTTATAAGTTCTAGATCTTTTTAATCTATAATAAACCAATATGACTTAAAAATATTTATACAAATATTTGTGATCATAATGCAGTGAATCAATGTTTTTACCATGCTGTCTGCTCTTTAAGCAAATTAAGCACAATATTCATTAATATTTGTATCCTTAAGTAGCTGTATGGAGAGAAATTAAATAAATTAAAATAATTAGCTCCTTCCTGTTACATCTTATTGAAATTGATGACATGTTAGATTCATTATGTTGTGCCTCTTCCAAAACTTGAAAGACTTGGTTAATATATATATTAACATTTTAAATATGCTTAAAAATGCAGACACTTATTTGCTTCATCTCTTGAGCTTCAGGATAACCTTACTTTAAACCTTAAACATTTCCTCTGAGTATATTAATATTCCTCTTTTGATAAGAAGGGCTGTTTTGTAAAACTTTGAGTCATTTGGTCAGAGATTTGAAGACAATACAAAAATGTGAGCTTTAAGGACATATTCCCAACAGTCAGCTTAACACCAAAACTGGGGTGCTGTCTGCTTAATAATGGAAGTACTTCTAGAAAAAAGGTAAGTATCAAACCTGAGGTGCTACAGAAACCATATTGTTTTCTTTCTCTTACAGTTTTACGTGTCATTTTATGCTTTCAAGACTGACCACTGCTTTGTATGTATGCATTAGGCAGCATTTACTGAAAATTAATAGTCACACATTTCCAACATTACAGAAATTTTTATCCTACAGGTTTCATCCAGCTGTGTTTTCTCTAGGGCTAGTCATCCCAATAAAGACCACAGGAAAAGCCAAGCCAGTTATTTGTTGCAGACACTGGTTTTTTTTTTTAGTTTTTTTGAGAACATTTGAATAGCAATTTGCAATCAATATATGTATTATTCTGATGAAATAGTGTCTGAAGCTAAGATGTGAACACTGCAACAATTCAAAACCTGATTAACTTCAGACTCTTATAAATAAGTTTAACGTTTTAAATTCAAACTTATTTTACTAATAGTCTTTTGGATGCTTCACACATAGAGAGCTAAAAGTATAGTGTGAGAGGAAATTTCAAGGTAGCTTGACCCAAAAGGTTTGACAGTGCTATTTCCAACAGGTCAGAACAGCAGAACACACTGGGGGTATTGGAAGCTCAGGCTTTTACCCTGCGTCCTTTTATCTCTTCAAAATTATTAATGTCTATAATGCAGTAAAAGAAGTAAGACACAGGTTGATTGCTGTCTCTTATTGAGAAGTAGTATGTGCAGAAATGAGGTCACTGTCTGAAATCACTCCCCCATCTGCTCTGTTTAGCCTGTGAGTCATATGGAGAAAGAAAAAAGATTATATGAACCAGAGTTAATGTGAAACTGAAAACAATAGACTAGTACAGCAACAAAAGAAATGACTACTCCACAGTTTTCCCTGCTCCTCTCTATTTGTTTGCTTGCTTAAATGCATTAATTAAGAAAATAAATTGAAAACAAAGCAGTGAGAAAAAAATAGAATACCTAATTGTGGTTAAAATATGCAAAGAAGGTATTTCAGGAGTGCCATGGTAGTTGTGATAGAAAGTGAATATTTTCAATGACATATTAAGTTACTTAAGCATTCAAAAAGAAATAGTAAGGGTGTTATGAATTTCATCAGGGATGAGATAATACGAGTATGTCTTGTCAGTGCAACAGTCTAGTGTGCCTTCTGGTCCCTAGAAATAAATCTCAAGGAAGTTACAGGCACTAGGTACATGGTGAGTGGTGGCACAGGTAACAAATGCAAAGTGGTAATGCAACAGCATAGTGGACTTATCAGCGTAACAATTACACCTTGCATCCAAATATTGTTTTTCAGAAAAGTTTGAGAAAGGGAAATTTCTTTCTATGCTTTTTTCCCCTATCAATATTCCATACAAAGTTCACAGATAGATTGTAAACAGAAATTATGTTTTTCACAACAAATAATATTAAGATTCATAGAAAACTTTTATTTTCCTCTCAAATTTTTTGATCTATCTACAGAAGTAGGTCAAAGTATTCCACAAATAGGTCATGATCTAAAAATGCCACTTCAGATGGTTTGAAGTTATCTGAGAGGACGGATCTTTTAAAAAAAATAAAAAAATAAAAAAAAAAGAATAAAAAAAAGAGTTTTGGGCAGAATGAAAACTAAATTAAAAAATTAAAGTAGTCAAGGCTTGTATGCATCTTTTGACCAAAGAGCTACAGATTTACAAAGTGTTTAATATTGCACATTTTCCATTAAAGATAGACTAGCTGTAATAGGAAAAAAGACCAACCTAATATGTACTTTTCTGCACAACTTTGTGGGTGGCTTGAATAGGGTTTACATCTGCTTTAGAAAGAGAGATGAAACAGCTGCTCTCTGATATTACACAGGCAAAAGCTGGGAACTGAAGGCACCTTCGCATTTGCCCGAGTAGTTCAACCTGCACCAGTGGGACTCAAAGTCAGGCCTAGCTCAATACCCATGAGAAAGCTGCTGCTGTGCCACTGCAACAGATGCCCACAGCCCCAACCCAAAACCCAGCCCTCACAGCACTAGCAATTTAATCTCTAGTGGGAAAAGACAGGTTGAAATCCAACACTTCCATATTTGAGGGAGTCCCTGATCGCTGACCGGCTGCTACTAGCCTTTGCTGAGAGCATACAGCTTGCCAATTTGACATGGAAACAAAATTTCAGTGTGTGCTATTCTGACTGCACATATAAAACTCCACTCTCATGAGACCTCACCTAGCGTACTGCCCATTCTTGGTGAACAAACCTATAAACTCACTGAAAGTCAAAGTAAGAGCCAAAATAAAGCCCCTATTTTTGCTTAAAATTCAAACTACTGTTCGAAACGAGCTCTCACTTAAGGTTATATATTCCAACCCTTTATTTTTTTGACAAGAAAGTGAATATGCAACAACTGACACAAACTAATAGCTGAATTCATAAATTCTATGTCACATAAAGGTGTGAATTCAGCTTATATTTCCAGGATCTGAACACATGAATCTTGTTCCTACAAAAATAACATTTCTCCCAAGTACTAAAAGAAAGCTAAAAGGATTTTCATTATACCCTTAAAGCCTAAACCTGCAAATTCTGTTTGCTCAATTTTGCTAGCTGGCAGTGAGACCAGACGTATGATGTGATATTGTTTCATTATTACCAGCTGAATATTTAAGATGCAGAAAACATGTGAAGAGAAAGAGCCAGTGTATTTTCACTAAGATTAATTTAGCGACTCCACCAATCTGCTGAATACTAAGATTCCTAAAATCTTTCCTTTTCTTTCAGTTAATTATAGTGACAATGTCCCTGCAGGTAAAACGAGGTCAGGTGGAGATAGCTTGACTCACTTTGTTCTCAATCACTTCACCCAGGCCCATTCTCATAAGGCATACCAAAATACATTAAATTAATGAGATTGATTCAACAGCTACAATTCTCGTAACACTTCCAAAGCAGAACACTAACCCCTGATGCAGCCAGCTGGAGCGTCAGCCCAAAGGATTTACATCTATGGTTACAAAATGCTGGAGACATCTAAACAGAAACTTCTCACAGTCAAGACAGTCTTTAATCTCTGGTTAAGATTCCATTGCTATGTTTGCAACCCCAAATGCTCCTCCTTGAAATTCTGCTGGCTCATCCCCACCCCCATAAATGCTACACCCTTATTGCATTAGTGACCCTTAGTTTTAAAACTGCTGCCTAGGTCTTTCCTTCCCCTATGCTATATTTGTATCCAGTCAATGAATCCAAAATCCCCCACTAATTACCATCTAAGCTGTTATAAGGAATCTACATGTGTCACTGCATGAAAGAGGATTACTATACTTTAAACTTAGCAAGGCTTGGTAATCCCATGTGCCGTAGGACCGGACATCATAACCAATGCAAGTTTACAGGCAGCTCTTTGGGCAGTGTTTCTTTACCTGCTTTGTTTAGTTGCTACCACTACTCTTTGCTTCTACTGCAATATCCAAGAAGTCTCTGTTCACAGTAGTTGTTTAACATACTGAGGAGCATGTGCAAAAAAGTAATACAAATACTTGCTGAGTAACATCTTTATTTAGCTAGGTGTTTTTTAAATTCTTAACTCTGTAACATCCTTTCAAAACGATGATGACAAATTTCCTTGATGGCATTTTTGGCCTTTCAAAATTCCTTTGAAACCTGTTTTGGAATTAGTGAGTTTTGTTTACAGCAACCATTGGAAAAAAAAAAGTAAGTAAAGCTCCTACCTTAAGAGCTCAGATAGTGATCCTAAGCCTATGTTTATCTCCCAATCTAAATATTTTTGACATCTGAAATTCCTGTTTAATGAACAAGTCTGTAGTTGAAGACAGCATAAGTAACAAGTGCTCTGTTGTTTTAAAATGTGTTTTCAAATTTGATCACATAATTTTAAAATAAGCAGAAAAGAATGCTTATATTTCATTTACAGGCAGGAAAAGAAAGCTCACTTTTGTTGATAACTTGCACACTATCTAAGGTGTACACACCTCTGTTAAGTGGCACTGCAAATCCTTTGTTCCCTATACTTGTAGGCCAACTGAAAGAGCTAAGCTTACAAAGATACCAAAGACCCACCTAATGTCTTTCAATGCTCATGCCTGTTCCAGAGAAAAGAGGGTATTATCCAGCAGTCGTTATCAAGAGTCTGTAGGAAGGAGACTTTTGGGAAAGGCAGTGGTTGCAGGACAAGGAAACATCCATCGATCAGCTGTCGTGGTTTAAGCCCAGCCGTAACTCACGCAGTTGCTCTCTCACTCCCCTTCCTTCCTCCTCCCCCTACTCCCAGAGGGATGAGGAGGATAAAGAATGTAACTCCCATGGGTTGAGATAAGAACAGTCCAGTAACTAAGATATAACGCAAACCACTGCTGCTACCACCAATAATAATAATGATAAGGGAGATAACAAGGAAAGAGAATACAACTGCTCACCACCCTCTGACCAATAACCAGCCCAACTGAGGAGTGATCTAACCCTTCCAGGTATCTGCCCCCAGTTTTTACATCCTGGGCATGACGTGCTGTGGTATAGAATACCTTTTTGGCTAGTTTGGGTCAGATGTCCTGTTCCTGCTTCCTCCCCACTTCCCTTCTCCCTGGCAGAGCATGAGGCTCAGAAAGTCCTTGGTCAGAGTAAACATTACTGAGCAGCAACTGAACACATCAATGTTATCAGCACTTTTCCCAGGCTAGAAGTCATAAACACAGCACTGCACCAGTTACTAAGAAGGGTTAAAAATGACTGCTACTGCTGAACCCAGGACATCAGCTAAGAAAGGTAAGAAAATATTTATGCAGTTATATATTCCACATAGGTATGAATATATAAAAAATACTTTTACAATAAATTCACATTAAATAAAAAACTCTGTAGAATGACAAATCTAAGTATTTTGTAGGTATCTGTCCCTATATTAAGAATGCATTTGCAGATGTCACTGTAGCTGCCTACGAGGGTCTGAATTTTACACAGTATTTCTTCATTGAAGCTAATTAGACTTTTTGTCCTAGTACCTCACAGCATTGAAGTCCATAGTTAAACACTTCCTCAGAAATTCATTAACCCAAAGATTATTTCCCTTGTGTCCTCAAATTCAGCTGTTCTCAAACCACTGAAACCCAGGAAATAGTCTCACAAAAATATGCCCTCTATAAAACTTAACTCACGCAAATGGCTTAATCCATGCAGCCAGTGGGGTACTAAAGACTGCAGAAATGTGCAGGCAGGGTTGAAATGAAACACCATGGACCTCCCCAAAAGCATGCCATTGCAGTCCAGTAGAGCTGTAACACAGAACCAGAGGTGTTTTTCCCAGGGATCATTTAATCTAAAACTTTTTAGAGTATACATAAAAGTTTTGCCATTAGGAGAAAGGGTATAAACTTTCCATTGCTTCCATTATTTTCTTGCCCTTTTATGAAACTTACTTAAAATTTCTAGATAACAACTTAAATAAATTATGTAAGTATCATGATAGCTGTCTATAAAATGTCTAATTGTATACTTTTGCTTCTTGATTGAATCCAGCTAAACTCTTTGTCCCAGCAATTCACGGCTTTAAGTTTCACAGATAAGCTCCTCATTTCCCCAGGAAGTCATTAACTCAAACTAAAGATTGCCCAGTGGCACTTGCCTTTATGAAAGGTTATAGAAACCCTTTTCAAATAAGAATGGGTTATATATTTTTATATAATACCTTCACAGCTCTTTTTAACAGGTTTTATGCATTACAGTATCTTCAATTTTCTTTGATGGTGTCTAGTTATTTTTATAGAATTGTTACAATCAAACCTCTCAGGAAGTACCTTTCCCTCCATCAGACTACCTAGCTTTCTCAGCCTCTTTAGAAGTACTCTTCTAAAACTCATGTGATATCATGTCAGTTAACATCAATAATTTCACCATGATAACAGCAAGTGTACACTTTAGTGCTTCACTGTCCATGTATAGAAATCAAGTCATAATAATGTTTCCAACTTCCCTAACGAAAATTCCAAGACTGAGGATTCCATATCTGAAAGAAGCCATCATTTACCTCCTTCAATATTATTTGCAAAATAAAAGGAAATCTCAAGGAATCTCTTTATCCCTACTCCTGAAGGACATATGAATTATCACTTTTTCTCCAAAGACTGTATCTGAAATCATAGAAAGTTTATGCTTTTGATATCCTGTTCTAACTGAAATCTCTCTCACCATTCCTGGCAGAGAACCTGTGGAGGAAATTTTACTTTGATATAACCTTTTGAAAATGATTTAACACAGTATTTTAATGATTAATATTATAACTTACCTAAGACAAGCATCAAATAATATATCTCTTCACATATGTGACTAAAAGCCATCTCAGTAGATGGGCTAGTTAAAAATCTCCAGTTCATAAGAGAATCAGCCCAGAAAGAGGCTAAGGACCTAATGCACTGCTGACCTTCTGCTTAGCTGGGCTTAATCTCTGCAGCGACCATGGTCCTTTTCAAAGTTGCTCCATAAAAGACAAGAGACATGAACTAGGAACAAATGATGACTGAGCATTACTGAAATTCCAAAGTGAATGTGACTTTATCTTTTTTTAAATATATATATGATGTGATCTTTTTAATATGTAACTGTAGATTTGCAACGTGCTGGCTTAAGGATTAAAGGGAATCAAAGTTTGCAGGGAACAGCAGGTAACGACAGCTGGAAAAAAACAAGGCAAGCTTGCAGCCACCATTCCTTAAGAACCTGATAAAGTTACCCTGAGGCAAAAGGTCTTTCCTCGCTCCAGCTCAACCAGTGAGCCTAAGGAAAAGACGTGACCTCCCCCTTGAAATTCTTTTACCTCTTTCTGTGTGCTGCTTGGTCACAAACTGTCTTTTCAGAAGTGGCAGAAGAGACTTGCAATTATATTCTTGCACCATGAAAGATGACTTTCTGGGAGCCAACATACAGTGAAGATGAGCAAGGCTGAAGGAAAATGCGCATCTTACAGAGAGACTCCAATCTTCCTGAAAGTACCTGCTCAGCTGCAGCAGTGTTTTCCCAAAATATTTTCCCTCTCCCCTTACTGGCAGCATGCTGGAAAATGCTTCGCAAAGATCTTTTCTCCCTTCCCCCACATCACATTATTCTTTACATCTGCTCTCTTACACTGAGAAAATGATGCAGGAAGAGTAGCTAGTGTTTTCCACACCAAATAATTTGTTGGCTGTTAGAGGGCATATGAGCAGGACAAGTGCTGCCATCAGCAGAGTATCTGTGCCCTCTCTCATTATTTTTTGCTCTCCCTGCCCATTCCCAGCTCAAAGCAAGCCCTACTTGGAGCAGTTATTTAAAGGACAAGAGTTTTTTTTTGTACCTGCACTGCAATTCACAATGGCGACACAGAAAGCCTCATTCCTTCTTTACTTTTTATCTAGGAATGAGTACAAGAAACAGTCTGGGGGAAGGGGAGGAGAGATGGAACGGTGCCCCAATGTTTCTCCTAGCATATACAATGCTAATTGCAAATGTTCGTGGATGCAACATACATTAGCTGAGTTTAATATAGAATATTAAATCACAGAGGCATTAAGATATCAGAAGTTATTTTCATTGCTATAACTATAGAAAAAGAAAAAAATATTTGAAGTAATTATCCATGTGTGACGATTGCTTTTTAACAAGTATTTGAATCCAGTTGCTATTCTGATAAGGTACCTATTTTTAAGCATGTCATAAGTATCCACTGAATACTGCCAGATTTTCATCTACCATAATCTACTGCTACCATTTATATAAAAAAGTTTAAACATGATTTTGTGAAGATATATTCTTTTTCACATATGAATTAATTCTGGCAATTTTTTGTGTGTGTGCTGCTTTGTTAATAGCCACAGTTTTGTAACATGATAAAATCATGTGTACTAGCAGATGAAAGCAGAGAAGAGGCATTTAAATTCTTGTAAAATTAGAAAATCATGTTCTGTGCCAAACAAAATAGATGAAAGTCCTTCTACCATCAGTGATCTTACCAGCAACCTTACTGTGAAAGCCTGCCTGTCTTTATTCATATTTGCAAAATATTTTCAAGAAGTTATTTACGCCATGAGAGGTGGGAGAAAATTCCCAATTTCAAATTTGTCTTACAGAGACCGTTGATACAGAGAGTGGATCAACACTCATAATTCGGCCACTGAAACTGAAAGTTTTCTTTCCATAAATGATGTGCTTACAATAGGCAACAGAATTGAAAGATGAAAACCTTCACTGAATCAAGGTGCACAAATGAAGTAAGATAAACCACCTCTTGCTCCAGATAACTGCCATTCACTAAAATAAATTAGAACTTTATGTGAACCGCTATAAAGTTTGTAATACTTCATTTGTTGTAATAGAGAAAACATTGTGCATTCAAGGGAAAAACAGGGTATGGAATACTTCAGGTCTGCCCCTCACTCAGAGACAGAACCATTTTACTGCAGAGGTGAACAAGTTGACAAGAGTGCTGCTGGCTGGGGAGGCTTCCTGTAGCTGCTCAGGCAGCAGCAGTGAGTGGGAAAGGGAGGTCCTTACCCTACACCTGGTGGTAAGAACCAATTGGTAAATGTAGAGATTTTGAACTAGAATTCTGCCCCATGTTAAAGCAAAAAAAAAAAAAAAAAAAAAATTCTTTGTGTATTTAAACATTTTGAAGCCCTATGAAAGGGTCAAAGGATTTTTTTCATGTTTTCTTACAAAGATGAAATAAAATTTGCCATGTTTTTGAAATGAAATTCTGAAAGTGGTCTGGAAAGCTCTGCAGTGAAAGAGCAAGGCTCTCATGTTGCACCTGTTACAAAATGGCATTTTCTTAGTGCCAATCTGTATCACTGGAAAAAGTCCAGCAGACTTCATATGACTTATCAGAGGTATATCTTTATCTCTGTGATGGAGGAAAGTGGAACTTATGTGCTAGCCCTCAGTCTTGTACTAACAGTGCAAGAGTATGCTCTCCAATATGTGAAAGTCATGGCAAGTTAGATTACCTCCCTGTTACAAAAACACCCCAGGTATTTTTTAGGTATAAAAATATCAGAACTATGTGTGTTCTGAAGGGTAAAGAATACCTTGAGCACAACAATAAGCTTTGTAAGAAAGACGTGATGCATTCACAGCCTTGCTTGTTAAATGCCAAATATTCCATTTTGCAGCACTTAAGGCCACCATCTCTGTTGCAGAGCTCTCTAGTTTCCCCAGCCTACCTCAGCATTGAGATTTTTTCGTTCTTGCTCACAGCCGGCAGTCTGGCAAGCTAATCATCCTCTGCTGATTCTGCCAGATGCCTGTGAAATAGAAAGCTGCCCACCACCAAACAGGCTGGCAGTTTTATGACTGTGACAATTGCTTGTGGCAAAATTATAATTAGCACACCAATGTTGCTATGCATTCTAAATTGGATCACACTGATTCGTGCTCCATTTTAGACACTCTGAATATGATTTTTAAACAATTGTGAAAACAGCTGCATGCTAGTTGCCATTAAAACCAATATCTACCAGATCTTAGCATCAGGCCCAGTAATGCTTCTCTCACTACTCCAAGAGATAGTGTAAGTAGCAAATAGACTATGTTGTGTTGGTCCAGGGAATGCTGTCAATGTTGTCCTCTGAGTTATAAAACATCTTTGGATGATTAGAGATAACAGCACATGTAGCATCTCCAAGTGGTTGCTAACATGAAGTTTATACACTTTTTGCTAAACAGAGCACTCCACATAGAGCTGTTGCTGTGATTAAATATTTTTCATATGTGTTTCCATTCCAAACATTTTTAAACACCTCTAAGCAAAGGAGAGTGGGTGGAGAAATATAACATGCAGAGAAAAAGACTTGGAAGTTTAACATTTCACAACAAGTATTCTTGAAAAGGTCAGAAATGCTCTGTTCCTCTCTGATTACTACCCAAAAGTGGCTCTCTTCTCACTGCCTAAATCCCCAGGAACATAAAAGATGCAATCCGACCACACTATTTTTCAGATACTGTTGGTACTGCTTGCAAAGGGGACATGCAAGCTGTCCTCCTCCCTTTAACCATCTCAGTGTGTTCTTTTTAGCCTGATGCAGCTGGTGTGAAGTCCTATGGTGGTAGAGGAGGCCCCCAGACTAATGTTTCCATAGATGCTCACGCCTGCATTGTGAACTTGTGCTTTCCCAGTGATGAAGCTGTGCTGCACTGCAATAAGGTTTCCAGATAATTTGTATTTCTATCTATTGTTTTCATTATGGAAATGCTGAGCAAAATCCCTGGTGGATTTTATTTTTCCTGTAATTGTTGCTAACTGTGGCCACCATTGCATAAAGCTTAAGCAAACTCAATGGCTTTCACTCCTTTCAAGCAACTTACTTGCTGCAGCCCAGAAAAAGCCATCTGAAAAAGAAACAGCTCCAAGTAGGGAGAGGAGCTGCCTGACCTCACAGTCCCATTGCCAAGAGCTTCTAAAAACCAGCAGAGCCCACATGGGCTCTCCTGAACCAAACAGGTACCGTCACAGGTGGTGGCTTCTCAACACCTGTTGTAAAGCCTGACTGAAATCAGCTGCAATGCACTTGCAGACTAGCAAAACAAGCCTAACCTGAAATGGAAAGTATAGGAGGCATGCTGAGTACCACTTTGAGGCTCTTGAGAAAGGAGTTGAGATGCTCTGCTTGTGCCAGACAGCTGTGTTGCAGGCTACCAGGACCTTCCCCAAAGATGTTACCCACCATGGGGATGCTGCAGCTTTTGGGGATCTGTGCCATCCCTGGCTTCCCAAATCCAATTCTCTTTCAGGCAGATGACGAGGAGGGCCCAGGGGGCTGTCCAGAAGAACTTTGCACTGCATCCCAACGCACACACAGGAGGAGGGTGGGTATTCTTTGCAATGAGCAGGAAAGGTTTGGCCATGTGTTCAGCATTTTGTGAGTTTTATAAATGCAAGGTTTTGAGCACCATAGTGAACATTGGAATATGGGTCATCTTTGCATCAGTTGTAGCACAGTGGCATTTGGGAAAAAAGCCCTCACAGGCTGTCAGGGTCTGAATGGAGAAAACCCCACTGCCAAACCCTGTTTCAGTTTGTGATCCCTCGAGTGAAACCAAGACATAAATGAGGTCAAGTACTGTAATTGGATGTTTATAACAAATTACAAAAAGACAGCTATCATAAAAAAAGGGAAAATTATTGTAATAAAGGGAATAGTGATAGGATAGTTTGGGAAAAAAAAGTAGAAAATGAAGCAAGGATTCGGGAAGCAGAGAGAGAGTCACCACTGTGGATCCAGTGGTGTCTCAGGGATGTGTTGTCATTGTCAGTGGGACTTCTTCAAGGTTTGTAGTCAGTGTTGGGGCAGAATGTTCCCTAAGAGTCCACCAGAGGGGTAGGTGTCCTTTTGGAGGCATCCTTCTGCAGTCCCCTTGGAGGTACCCCATGCTGTGTGTCTCATGAAGTTGCCCTCATGGCCGTGTCTCATTGAGGGTGCCCCTCGGGGTCTGCAGTAGTCACTGATGGAGAGTGTCCTCATGGAGGTGTCCTGGAGTCATTCTCATAGCAAAGGCTCCCTGGTGATGTCTCTCGGTGATTACCTTAGTCCCCTGTTATTATGAGCTTGGGGGGGGGGGGGGTAGTATCTCTACTCTTCATGTCATGTATTACATGTTCCTGGTGGACCAGTTTCCCTGGTCTTGCAGCCAGCCCTTCAACTGCAAGTATCTGCACACACACAGTGTCTGCAGCAATTCCTCACACCAGTCCACATGGCAAAGGACAGAAGTCTTAGCTCCTTCACACACATACCTCCCACCCATCTCTGAGACAAAAGATAGGTGGAATTCCATCTCAGCTTCTCAGACCAATCTTTGAGACAATGGACAGTGGAGTCTGATTTCAGATCAGCCTCTTGCACTGGCTAGAGCCCTTAATAGAGATTGTTCAAAAAAACACACAGGAGCAGAGATTCTTGCTTCCCTAACAGCAATGCGCCTTGTAGGCAGGGATGGCTGCAACAGATAAGAATAAAACATTATTGCTGTAGTCACTATCATTGTGTTAACAAGCTAAACACTGTTTACTGTTCAGGATAGGCCTTTCTGTTGCTACTGCAAAAGCCATATTTTAAAAGAAAATGCTCAAGACAATTTCAGTCTTCAAGGCCTGACAGTAAACAAGTAAATAACTCTTACACATGTAGAGATTAGTCCAGCCAAAATGAGAATGAAAAAAAACAGGGACAAAACTTTTACTCCAGGATATTTTCTTTATCATTCTGCACAATAAATCTTGAAAAAGAAGAAAGGGAAAAAAACACCATAATCCAAACTTCAAACAGGAAATAAACACCAGCTTAAAGTATCCACCTTGAATATGGAAAGGCATTAAATCATTTGTTTGGGCATGTAAAAATTATTTTAATGATGAAAAATACTTTTGAAGCCTTCTAGACAAGTTTAATTTATGCATAAGAACAATTTTATAGTTTTGGGTTTGGTTTGCTTTTTTTTTTTAAATAGGATATTTGTCCAATTGATGATTAGAAAGAATCACTGCAAAAAAGTATCAGCTTTGCTGCTTGAAAAATCAGTATTTCTTAGCAACATGACTCAAGTCTCCTGGAAATTCAAGATAAGGTTCCTTTGAATACAAAATTCAGTGTTCATATGGTAGCACTTCATAATATATTGATCTAAAAATTATTGAAGCTACTCATAGAAAAAAGTAATTCTCTCATTCCCACACTAACGTTTTTATATCTCGAATAAAGGAGATTACTGACGAGAAAGGAAAGAAGCAAGATGAGGCAAAACCTTTCACTTTTGTGGTTTTTTATGGACACATAAGGAAAGAGCTAGTGGGTGAAATCTCTGCTGCTCTAGATTAGCTGAAAAGAATGGCTGAGGGACAGCTGAAAAGCCCTAAGAGACCAACAGCAAACACTGTGT
Organism: Forpus xanthops; assembly: GCA_032466535.1. Lineage (NCBI taxonomy): Eukaryota > Metazoa > Chordata > Aves > Psittaciformes > Psittacidae > Forpus > Forpus xanthops. The sequence goes on along the minus strand of JASSUY010037630.1, from coordinate 25,385 downwards.
TATAGAGCATTCACTTGTGTATTATACTGTATTCTCCCACTGGCATTTGCTTTTTTTAGATGGTCTTTACAGGTTGGTATCATGGTGTTTGGTATGCTGTGAAAACAGACAGCAAATGGAAAACTATTGATCCAGTTAAACATTAGGGATTTATAGGCAATTAATTGGATTGATCATTTTGCAGCAATTTGGAAAGTGGCTAGACTTTAGAGATGCAATGAAAAAGGTAAAATCAAATGCAACCTCCTCCCCGTCTTCTGCAAAACAGCTATCTCTTTTCACTTTGCAACTTCCCTCATCTTGCTAAAATTTCCTATTGATTCACACATTTTGTGAAAAGAATTTATTAGATGATAACATCTTCCATGTCCGTTTTGTGAGTGAAAATTCATATTGCCAGAAATTCACAACAAAATCTACACAAATGGATGAGAGTGAAAAATCGCACATGAGGATTTGCTCACAGGGTGTCTCTCACCTTGTTTCATATGTGCCAGCATGCTACCATCAATGGCTAACATCATTTAAACAATTAACACAGAATCATCTTCTAAATATGTGTTTTGCATGGGAGAAACATCCCGGTGATCAGCACTATGTAGTTAAGGGTGCATGCATGTGGCAAATGGAGAAGGGAAAGCAGTATTCTTCCCCACACTACCTCCAGCTATGCAAAACAATGCAAGCCATCATCACTAACCCACAGCACAGTTATTACAGTACTCAAACTCTCTTCTGATGAAAGCCAGAACCAAAAGAATGAAATCCAAGAAAATACACAGCTTTTATATGATGTTAGACATTTTGATTATTAATAATAACAATATTATACCTTCAGGGATGCCAAAATGCTACTGAAGGGCAGCTAAAACAGGCCAGATTTGACTCAGTATGGCCACAAGTGCTCCAGCTACCCAAAGGCAGAGTTATTGCAACTCATCAGTACAGAATTGTGCTCTTTAAACTATCTAGCCAAGATCTGTGTTTTCAGTGATTTTGCTGTCAGTAAATTAAAAACAATAGACAGCTAATATACTTGTGGTAATTTGAATGCTATTTCACATTAATTAGCCAGGTCAGCCTTGCTGCAACACTTGAATTAATTGTGGGAAAGCAGTATCATCAGTTCACTGCTAGGTAGCACTGACAGGGCTGTTCAGCAGCTAATCCATCATTTGGAGACAGAGGCAGCATTTTGAAAGAAGATACAAAGCTTCAGCTATTGCTTTTTTTCTGTGACCCACTGACAGAGCCTGTATCAATGTTTTATTAATGAAGATGCTAAGCAGACAATGTTTTCAGACATGCCTGGGCTTGAGACACCTAATCATCTCCACCATGGTCCGTTTCCCAATGCACAGAGCACATGAAATTCCAGATGAGGATCAACAGCAGTCTTTGCTGGTCTGGCTAACACCATGCCCATGGACTCACAGGCATTGGCTATACTATGTGCCATGAAGCAGAGCCCTCTAACTCCAGCACCACTAAATGTGATATTGAAGGAGAGCAACAGCATGACATAGCTGTGAGGCAAAGTTTGTTAGCAAAAGGCTTAGCATTACAGCAGCAGAACCATGCCTTCCCCCTGCCCCTAGCACTGCTCTGTTTTTCTCAGGGGTGTCAATGGCTTGTACATCCTCAGTGGAGCCCACAGCACCCCTCCAAGTTCCACTGTAGTTTTCTAAACAGACTTTTCCCAGACCTCACTATAAAGTTATACTTTCATTTTATTCTTCATAAATGCTGCTCAAAAAGCCTTGTGACAACCTGCCTAGTGAAGAAAAAAGGGAGCATTTGCTTTGTCTATAGTACAAAATACATACAAATATACCTCTTAGCTATAAAGGATTTAATCTTCTTTTCAAAAGTAACTGCTAAAGATTTTCTCTCTAGAAGTCAAATATAGCTGATTAAGAGTGGTTATGGTTCTGTATTAAAGTAATTTTTCCTAGTCTAGACCAAAGTTACTAAAATACAGTAAAAGAAACCAGTGTTTGCTGCCAGCAGTAGGAACTGCATTTGTCATACAAAAATAGACAATAGACAGATGTATGAAACTGTCTTGTACTGGTCCATGGCCAACACTTTATTATTACCCAATTTTTGGGAGAGTTTCCTCAACTGAAGACATCAAATTAGGTAAGAGACATTCATTTGATTAGTCCACCAGGCCATTTTCCAACTCTTGATACTCTCCACAGCTCACTGTAACAGTAGGCACATTTTAAATATCAGCGACATTTTTATTCCATTTATCACATTATAAAAAGAATAGCTTAGCTGTAGCTTTTTGACCTAACTAAAGAAAAGACAGTAAGTCAGTAGAAAGAGTCCAGCCTAACTGATTGCTGGTTTAGGTCCATGACCCCTAAGTGTAAAAGGTTAAATATAAATAAATAATAAAAAATAGTAATAGCTTTCAAGATGTCCTTTTTTCCTAGTTAGGCAGTGTGCAATTGTTTTGCTTTCCCTATGCTCCCACTGAAGATAACATATGGCCATATAGGAAAATCTGCCAATGCAGTGCACAAAGCATCAACATCTTTTCTCCTCGTCACAATATTTAGCAAAAAACCAAAACCAATTCTTCTTTTAAATGTAAGATCCTGGTGGATCTGCCTTTTTTTTTTTCCTCCTCAAATAAAAAGAAACAGCTTTAAAATCCCTGAAAAAAAAAGAACAAACAAACCAACAGTTATTTTCAGCATGGTGCTGTCATTTATTGTTGCTATGGCGACTTAACAGTTGTCTAAATTCAATCAGTTCTCCATATTATTTTGGTATTTTGTTTAAGAAATCACCACTTAAAAAAGATAGCTCCCTTCCTCCCCTCTGACTCAATGGGCTTATTATTGTACTGGTCACTGTGATGTGATCTTGGCTTGAAGCAAAGCATCTTCTGGAGGAAATTACCAATAATCAGCTAATAAACTGTGGAGACATATGACACATACTGCTCTGCTTTTACCTTCCTCTATGTTACCTGATACATTTTTTCATCCTTATACACTGTGTTTGCTGAGGCTACTTCAGTACCTGTCTTTTTTTCAACTACATGTTTTCCTTTTCTGACATTCTTCAGATAAGTAGAACTCCATTTTCAGAAACAGAAATTTAGCCACAGTGGAATTGTTCTGTAGCTCCACAGTGACATGTGTAATGTTCAACATCACTAAAATTAGCAGTTTTTCAGAGTCACTAAAGCCAAATTCTACTTTCCAAAATGGACAAGTATCAAGGCTTTGTAAGGCAGTTTGAAGAAAAAAATCTGATTAAAGTAGATATGAGATCACTTTAATCCCATAAATGTCTAAAATGGCCATCAAAACAGTGCAAAATGAGTATAGTTAACATGGGAACAAAGAAAATTCAGTACAAGAGGGGCATGGAGTTAGAGTGAGTCCAAAGGAGGGCCACAAACACTATCAGAGGGCTGGAGCACCAGCTTTCAGCCCAGTCCACCCCAGTATTGCCAGTTGTGGACACAAGCCCCATGTTTACCAGAGGTCTTGACCCAGAGCTGGAGAAAAAAGTTATTCTATTTCCTTATCCTGTTGTTAGAAAGGAAATTCTATTGGAATAGATGATCTATTGAGCCAGAGAGTAAAGCCTTGTGCTGTGTCTGCATCATCTCAGTAAGCTCAGGGATCCCCTTTAGTTTTCTGCTCTTTCTCATCTTCGCTGTTCATTCATCATGAAAGTAGACAAGCTCACATTTTAATGACAACTTAAGATATTCTCTTCCTCTCTTTCCAGCTAAGGACATCGGATTCAAGTCAAGGTACTGTTTCAAAATGTTTTGCTGGTTAAAAAGCTTACTGAGTTCTTAATGCATCCTCATGAGTGCTAAAAACAAGTGTATGTATTTTACACACCATCTGAAAATTAAGCTAGCCCTAACAACCAGCTCCCAGGTTCAAGTTGTTGTAATAATAGAATTGGGTATATTTGTATTTTAGGAATGCTTTTCCTATCGATGTGGCAGCACACAAAACTCACATCTAACTGAAGTATGCATGGTTTGCAGTGGTGGCATGCCTGAGGACATTATTTTGTCATACTGTTTCGATTCCACTTTTATTTTTGTTCTGAAGGTATTTAGTTAAGTTGATGATAAAGCAAACAAAGGACTCTGCTTACAGGTAGAGAGACAATTGTATTTCAGTGTGGAAAAACACAACAACAACAACAAAACGAAACAACCCCAAACCATGAATATTTCAGGGTTTTACAAAGGATTGTCTGCTACAAATCTGCAAGGCAAATCTGAGGCCATTGCAGAACATGTTAGCATTATTTGCATTCATTTATTTGTACTAAAGCCTCACTGACTGATGCCAGGCAGAAGAGATTTATTTTATGCACCAAAGGATCTTCCATTTGGAGTTTACAATGAGCAGATGGGCATGAATGAGAGTAATGATCTTTTTCCTCCAGTATACTTCAATAAGACATCAGAAGATATTGCCTGGTGTCAGAACAGAATGGAGTTAATACCATCTATGGATATTACTTACTGCATTTTCTATGTTCAAAAATGCTTAGGGAGTTCAACAATTTTTCAGGTTACCAAAAAACACATTAAGGATCCTGGTCTTTGTCATGGAATAGGTGAGTTTTAAGACTGAGACACTAATGGCAACAAAAACTTTACTTGGTAAGTACCATAGCACACCACCACCAAACCCTGACGAGCTCTTGAATGTGTCAGGAACATTTCAACTGTTTTACTGAATTTTCAAAGCAGTTTTACAAAGGTTAATGCACATCAATTATTTACTCACAAGCTCTCTGAAGGTGCTGGGTTTTGAAACATGTAATTGAGGGAGGATCGTGATAGTTCATGTTTCATGGACTGGCTCAGCTAGATGGGATAAACATACCTGAGTGGACATAGGATGCCTTTGGACAAAAAATATCCCAAAAGGGCCAGGCACCTTGCCACCAGCTCACAATATTGGACAAATTCCTTTACGTTGCATTATCACTGCTGATTTGAGTCCTTTTGGATATAAACTACTCTGCATGGGCAGTTACATGCAAAGAAAAACTGAAACTACCAAGATAAGCTGTTTTGGCAGATGGGCTGCACAATAGAAGCACAGGAGAACAGATGAGACAGCCAGGAAGCCAACACCTGAGCTAAGCACCTATGTGAACACTTGAAGGACACAGCAAGGAGCTCAGGCAACTTTTGCAAATCTTTCACCAAAACCAAGCCAAGTTTCCCATCCCTTTCTATCTTGTTTTCTGCCCTTAGTTCACCTTTTTATTTTGCTATTCTTGGGTCTTCATCATCATTTAACAGGAAAGTAAATTCTACCCACCATTCATGCATGCCAAGCATCTGCAGATCACTAATTTAAGCAAAAGAAAAAATTTTTGTCCACAAAGAAAGAAATTTGCAGAAATCACTAAGGATTTGGTACAAAAGGAAACCAGTCAGGCTTCAGGCACTGCCTCCAACCCTGCAGCTCTGAAGACACCTGCTCTAGCTGGTGTTGGAAGTGAAGTTTCTCAGACTTTAAATTACTTGTGCACATGCGAATGAATAGTCACAATACTGAAGCAGCTCAGTGTTCAGCCATACCTCAATCTAATTAAGGCTCAACATTTCTATGCCCATATCTCTGACAGTTTAATCCAACAAAACATATTCAAATTGGTACTGTGGTATTCTAACAGGATCATTCTTCTTGCTATCAAGCACATTTCAAAGAAAGTTTAAAAAATTGTGATTAAAACAGAACCATGATAGCAAAATAGCCTAGAATTTACATGCCTCAAATTCAATTTTCCCCCTTTAGGATGAGAGTTTGAATTCTGTCCTCCTGCTCTCAGCTGGACCTATCCACTCTGAACCTACCAGACTGGTCTGAGCCTATGAAATTAGGGAACCATATGGAAAATAATTTTGTAATTCAGCGATACGGATAGGGCAGAAATAAGCATACTATTCTTACAATGTACTATAAATATACTATCCTGGCTTCAGCTGGGATAGAGTTAATTTTTTTTACATTAGACCCCTTGCTGAAGCTTTCTTTTGTGTTTGCTAAAATCTAGATTTTGCCTTTTTTTTTTTTTTCCCCTCCTTTTTTTTTTGGTACTTTTAGTTTCTCTACCTTATTTCATGGCAATTTACTTTACAATTGAATCCAATTACTAACATTTTTTACGTGAGGATGGCTAATGTCACTCTGCCTTCTGAGTGCATTTTGTGACAAAGGACCACTTCCATTAACTTTTTTGAGAGGAGGAGGGTGCAAAGGAAAGATGAGATGTAGGTCATCAGAAGGGCTTTTCAGGCTGATGCTCCAAGTCAGCAAAGAGGTCTGTCTCAGAGTATGAGCCAAACCCATCACACTCTTCTGCAAGCTTGTAAGCATGAGAAGGTAGTGTATTCACCTTAGAAAACTTTATTTTCAGCACACTCTCAGATCCTTGTTCATCCCATATTCTCAGCTCATGTGTTTGGGCACCCAAGTTCAGCCACACCTGGTGCTAGTCCCATTCCTGCTTCAGCAGCCCAAACTTCACCTTTGTTGGTTCTAGCCCTTCATTTTATACAGCAAGCTGAGTAGTTTTCTTGAAAAATGCAAAGAAACCTTGGAAGCAAGAAACAAAATGTCAAAAATGTGCCCTTGATCGACAAAGCAGACCCTGGAAGAACACTGAAAATCAAAACTTACATGAAGCAGCATATAAAACATGCCATGTGCACTTTCCAAAGGGGTGTAAGGACTTTCTATGCACAGGGACATATCATTACCTGCCTTGCTCCAGCTTAGACCAATTTCTCAACAGGAAAGGCTTCTACTGGCCCCCACAAGGCCACTTTGCCCAGGTGAGTATCTATGCAAGCTCAGGCATTTCAGTGCAACTCTGCAAATTGTGTTTCTTGCACTAACAAGGACTCCTTTCCTCAGGTCAACATATCAGCAACATGCAGCTTTCATTTAAAACAATAATGCAACACTTAAAAGGAATGTACCACCTAAAAAGAGCCTCTTTGTAAACCTCAGATCCATATGTAACAAGGAGATAAGTTGCTATTTATAAAGATCCTTCTGAATACCTTGATGAAGTAGGCATTGATGGATGGCAGAGACAAATATTTCTATCCTCTACATTTTGACCTGGGTAGACAGCTTAGATATAAAAGTCTCCACAGGACAAATACATATTCTGGTTTCAGCAGCACACAGAAATGTCAAATTTTGCATTACCCACAATCATCTCTTCTCTGCTTGATTGCCAGGTTTAATCTTGAAATTGAAATGCCCAACCTAATTTCAAAAACTCAGACTATATTTCACAGTGTGGCAGAGGTTTTTGATTTTTAAATAATTTGCCTGCAATGTTGTGACTCAGAAGAAGTGTGAATAACAGAAGGAAACTTATTAAAGACAGTTTGTTGGAGAGAGTATGGAAAATGTATTCACTCACAGGAGTAGGTCCATTGCTTGATTTTATTAGCAGAGATCCAGAAGCTTGCTTCCCACTCTGCTCCAGCTCACGTGCTAATCACTGTTGTGAGGAGCCCTTCAAGTCAAGGCCATAAAAGCCTGAAAATTGATTCATTTTATCTCAAATAACAAAAGAGTAGTCCCAAATTCAAGTTTAGTTTAAGTTACATCTTAAAGAAATCTGTTCACCTCCAAGTATTCTAGAAGGTGGAATTTTTCCAGCTTTTATCAAAGTAGCCCACTACAAGGCTAGGTATCCAAAAAGCACTTTGCCTTTAGCTACTTAGCAACACTTCTTAGTCACTACCTAGTATGGAGTATAGAATACCTTAGCAGAGCCTTACAGTACTTTATATCTGCTTTGAATACTTTATTCAGAGGTGCCCAAATCTTGGGCAAGCAAACCATGCGCGTCCCTACTTTGAGCCTTTGCCTCTAGAATCCACTACTCAGTTTTTCCCTACTGCCACGAGATCAGTTTTACTTATATTTGCACACCCTGAGAACATAACCGAAGCAAGCCATGCAAAAAGTGTAGCTGAAGCAGAAAAAAACAGTGCCCCTTTTCACTCAGCACCCAAGTAAGTGAAGCCATCAAAGTCTTGATAACAAAAGTAATTTTTCTTGACAAATTAAAGTGCAGATCACTGACTTTTCAGACCACCACTGCCACAAGGCAGATTTGTGCAACTCTTGCTGTGGGAGCAGGAAGTTACCTCCAGATATTTCTACTAAATTAATCACATTCTGGCCAGATACAGGTATGTCCTGTGACCCCCTAAATACCCAGTGCCCTACTACACAACAGCACATGATACGCAAAGGGAAAAGCTTCTAAGTCCTCCTAAGTCTTCTGCTCTGAGCAAGTAATAGCGGATGACACTTCATACAGGGCTAGGGTTAGAAAGTGGTGATTCTTTTTTTTTTTTTTTAGCATTTGAGACAGCCAAATTTTAGCAGAAGAAAAGGCTGTGGAGTCAATATATGGCATTGCTCAAAGGGGAGCCCATGTGACAGGGGCTTATAATATTGTAGTTGTAAGAAAGTCAAAGCCTGAGAGTTGCTGTGCAAATGTGAGGTGATGGGTGACAGGTGTTGAAAAAGAGGGATAGAGAGAGGCTGGACCAAGGATGGAGGTTTTAAAAAATAAATTAAAAAATACCAGTTGTTAGTGATTCAGATGAATTATGAAGTACTTCTTCACAGGGTCTTACCATTTCTCCCACTGCAGCATTCCTCATGTATGACACATTTGATATTTATTGAATAAGAGAAAGCATGCTTTGATATCTCAGTAGATCACTACAGAGATCCATCTGCTACTACAAAGACAGTTAAACACACGTGCAAAAGGACAAACAATTGGGTAGGAGATACTGAGTAGGCAGGAGGTAGAAAGAGGAATTTATTTGGACAAAAGAAAGACCTGAGCCAGAGATATGTGTGTCCTGGGATTATGTCCTGATCTACCAGGCTGCTCAGTAAGAGAGGCCATTCTTCCTTCTTCAGTGACATTTTTTGAGGAACAGGCCAGTTATGCCATTCAGGGAGAGGTCCCAGCTAACAAGTCCACACAGAGTGAACAGCCCAGCACATGGAGTTGGGTGATGAACTTACACCCAAATTAATTTCAGAAGACTGACACTCAGTCTTACAAAAGTATCTTATGATATATAAGATAAAATGATCAGTTGAATGGAACAGCTCAGCATATTATCAGAAGAGGCAATAACCTTATAGAAATTACCTCAAAAAGTTTAGAATTCTTGAAGAAAGGACTTTTATTATTTTTACAGATTTCTTTTTATTCAACATATCTAATACAATGTGATTGGAAAGAACAAAACCTTAATGAAACAATTTATTTTGGCTTTTCTTCATAGAAATGTCACACAGAATGTAGTTATTTTCTTAACACTTGAATGTTTACATCTAAACTCAGCTATAGAAGAAAAATATTTAAAATAGAAGGTTACAGGCTCTTTAGAAAAGACAGGCCCAGTAGGCAGGGAGAAGGAGTTGCTATTTATGTTAGGGATAAGCTGGAGAGTATGGAACTCTGTCTGGGGACAGGTGAGCAGTCTACAGAGAGTTTTTGGGTCAGCGTTAAAGGGAGAACAGCAATAGGAGATATTGTGGAGAACTCCTATAGACCTCCTGATCAAGAGGACTCGGTGGGTGAAGAGCTCTATAGAGAGATAGGAATAGCCTCGCGCTGTCAGGCCCTTGTTCTCATGGGGGACTTCAATCACACTGATATCTGTTGGAGGAATGGCACAGCCCACCACAAGCAACACAGGAGGTTCCTCAGTTGTGTGGAATACAACTTCCTTCTGCAAGTAATAGAGGAGCTGACAAGGAGAGGTGCTGTGCTTCACCTCGTCCTCACTAACAGGGAAGGGCTGGTTGGAAATGTGATGCTCCAGGTCAGCCTTGATTGCAGCAATCGTGAGAAGGTTGAATTCAAGATCCTCAGGACAGTGAGAAGGGCGTGCAGCAAGCTCACTGCCCTGGACTTCAAGAGAGCAGAATTTGGCCTCTTCAGGAAGCTGCTCAGTAAGTTTCCATAGGATATAGCCCTAGAGGGCACAAGGGTGCAAGGCTGTTGGTTGATATTCAAGGATCACCTGCTACAAGCTCAGTAGCGATACATCCCTACTAGAAGGAAATGCTGCAGGAGGACCAGGAGACTTCCTTGGATAGCTAAGGAGTTGCTGAGGAAACCTTGAAGGAAAAAAGAGGCTTATAAAAGGTGGAAGCAAGGACAGGTGGCCTGGGAATAATACAGGGATCTTGTCCGGGAAGCTAGGGATGAGGTTAGGAAAGATAAGACCCACTTAGAATTAAACGTGGCTAGGGATGTGAAAGATAACAGGAAAGGATTCTATAGATACATAGTGAATAAAAGACAGACTAGGGACAACGTGACCCTGTCTGGAAGCTATCAGGAGAACTGGCTACCATGGATTTGGAGAAGGCTGATGTTCTTAATGACTTCTTTCTCTCAGTCTTCACCAGCAACTGCACTGACCACACCACCCAAGTCTTGGAAGGCAGATGCAGGGACAGTGAGAATGAAGACCTTAGGCCCACTGTAGGAGAGGATTTGGTTCGAGACCATCATAGGAACCTGAACATATACAAGTCCATGGGACCTGATGAAATCCATCCACAGGTCCTGAAGGAGCTGGCAAATAAAGTTGCTAAGCCACTGTCCATCATATTTGAAAAATCATGGCAGTCAAGTGAAGTCCCCAACAACTGGATAAAGGGAAATGTAACCCCCATTTTCAAGAAGGGGAAAATGGATGAGCTCGGGAACTACACACCTGTCAGCCTCACCTTTGTGCCTGGGAAAATCTTGGAGCAGATTCTCCTGGAAGGCATACTAAGGCACATGAAAATCAACAAGGTGGTTGGTGACAGCCAGCATGGCTTCACTAAGGGGAAATCCTGCCTGACCAATCTGGTGGCCTTCTATGATGGGCCTATGGAACTGATGGACAGGGGTAGAGCAGTTGATGTCACCTACCTGGACTTGTGCAAAGTATTCAACACAACATCCTTGTCTTTAAGTTGGAGAGACATCAATTTGATAGGTGGACCACTTGGTGGATAAAGTACTGGCTGGATGGCCACATGCAAGAGGTTCTCAAAGGCTCAATGTCCAGTTGGAGACCAGTAACGAGTAGTGTACCTCAGGAATAGATCTTGTTCAACATCTTTGTTGCTGACATGGACAGTGGGATTGGGTGGGCCCTAATCAAGTTTGCCTATGACACCAAGCTGCGTGGTTCAGTTGATACATTGGAGGGAAGGAATGCCATTCAGAGGGACCTTGATATGCTTGTGACACGGGCTGATGCCAACCTGATGAAGTTTATCCATAATAGCTGCAAGGTCCTACACCTGGGTTGGAGCAAACCCAGGCACAGCTCCAGGCTGGGTAGAGAAGAGAAATTCAGAGCAGCCCTGTGGAGAAGGAGCTGGGGGTGTTGGTCAATAAAATAATGACCATGAGCCGAGAGTATGCTGTTGCAGCCCAGCAAGCCAACTGTATCCTAGTCTGCATCAAAAGGAGCATGACCAGCAGGTTTAAGGAGGTGATCTTGCCCCACTGCATGGAACTGTTGGAACAAGGCCAGAGGAAGGCCATGAGGATGATCAGGGGACTGGAGCAGCTTCTGTATGAAGACAGGATGAGAAAGTTGAGGCTGTTCAGCCTGGAGAAGAGAAGGCGGTGTGGAGACCTCATAGCAGCCTTCCAGTATCTGAAGTGGGCCTATAGGGATGCTGAGGAGGGACTCTTCATTAGGGACTGTAGTGATAGAACAAGGGGTAATGGATTCAAACATAAAAAGGGGAAGTTTAGACTGGATATGAGGAAGAAGTCCTTCACTGTAAAGGTGGTGAGGCGCTGGAATGGGTTTCCCAGGGAAATTGTGAATGCTCCATTGCTGGTGATGTTGAAAGCCAGGTTGGACACAGCCTTGGGTGGTGTGGTTTAGTGTGAGGTGTCCCTGCCCCTGTCAGTGGGGTTGGAACTAGATGATCTTCAGGTCCTTTCCAACCCTAACTCTTCTATAATTCTATGATTCCTTCTCATGAAATCTATCTGATTATTTTGCTATCTAAACGTAAAATAAAACATTTTTTCTTATTTATTTGAATTACTGGTCTTAACTGAAAAAAATAAAAAGAATCAGCAAGATGGTTATTAAAGCATGCTTCCACCTAAATTACATTTCCCCAGCTTTGTAATCACAAACTTGGAGGCTTCAATTGTACAACTGAAGTCCACAGCTGCATTAGTGGTTTAGTAGAAAGCAGGGAACACAATTAGTCAGTATGTATATTGTATTTGGTGACTTGACAGATGTTTTACTATGTCATGGTTTAATCCCAGACAGTAACTCAGCACCCTCCAGCCACTTACTCACTCCCACACTTCACCTGATCCTAGGCAGGACAGGGAAGAGAATCAAAAGAATACAAAATGAGATAAAAGAAATTTAATAACTGAAATACAATATACTACTAATAATAATTATAAAAGGAACAAAAAGGGGAGAGAATAAAACCAAAATGGAAAAGGAAAAAGCCAATAAACAGAAGTGATGCACAATACAATTGCTCCCTACCTGCTGACCGATATCCAGCTCAACCCGAGCAGTGATCTGGGTCTTCTGGGTGACTCCCCTGAGTTTATATACTGGACATGATGTGCTGTGGTATGAAATACTCCTTTGGCTAATTTGAGTCAGGTGTACTGTCTCTTCTTCCTCCCATCTTCCTGTGCCCCTCCTCATTGGCAGAGCATTAGAGACTGAAAAGTTCTTGATCAGGGTAACTGCTACTTAGTGACATCTAAAACATGGGTGTGTTATCAGCCAAAACACAGCACTGCACAAGCTGTTAGGAAGAAAATTAACTTTATTCCAGCTGAAACCAGGACATGCTAGCAGCTGGATAAGAAATAATTGTAAAAATTGAGTATAGACTAAAGCAATGCATTCTGCCTCTGAGAAGCAAGCATAAGGTTCAAAACTGAAATAGAGACAGACAAGCATTTTAGCAAGATACCCCAAAGAAGCAATAGAATTAACCAACATTCTGGCACACAAACCGGTAGATAAAGTATTCTGGAAGAAAGGAAAAATAGGACTGATTTACTCCCAATTTAATCTAATTTCAAGGACTACAAACCTGATTTAGGCTCTCTGTAACACATTTGTCAAATACAAAATAGATAAGAGTACATGCCACATCTTAGCCAACTAAGCTACAAAAGTTACTGTAAACCCCAGATTACATGGGAATCCTTTTTTTGCCTCCAAGCTATATGTAAAAGAAAAGAAAAGAAAAATTAAGCCAGATGTGTCATCTTCGACTCGACAGCAGGTATTAGTGGGAGCAGTCGATTACATAATTTTCTTGCTTCCTGTCTTTCAAAGCTATGTATAGCTTTCTCAGGTCCTCTGAATGTAAGAAACGTCACATCAAATGAAATAACTGGGATAATGCCAAGGCAATTTCAGCTTGTGAAATAGATCTGCAAGGTACAGCTGGGGGAAAGCTCTAAACTGAGCAAAAAGACTGCTGAGTTAATGCAGGTACAAAGTATTTTACAGAAGCTGTTGTGTTAGGAGCAGTTGCCTTGGAAAAGCAAAGCAAAGTTTTTTAGAAACTGCAGTTATTGTGTAGAACAAGATCTTAATGGTTTGTTGCACTAGGCAGGAAGAAACAGGCAAAACAAAGCTGCACTTTTTTCTGCCTCCTTATGGCTTTGAGTGCCTTATTACAAGCCTCATGATTAAAAAGCAGTAACATCCAAAAAGATATTCTAAATGTCAGTATGGCTACATGTCAAATCAACAGTGGTAGTCCATAATTCAGTTACTTAAATGTGAATGTCCTTGTAAAGCTTTGGTTTTGGAGAGTGAGTCCTAAAACTAAATCACAGTCACAGAATGGTTTGGGTCAGAAGGTGCCTTCATATATGACCTAGTTCAACTCCCTTGTGACAGGCAGGGACATCTTTCACTAGATCAGGTTGATCAAAGCTCTATCCAGCATGGTCTTGAACACTGTCAATGATGGGACACCCAGAACTTCTGTCAGCAACCTGTTCCAGGCTCATGCCACCTTCAAAGAATTTCTTCCTTATATCCAATCTAAATCAACCTTCTTTCATCATAAAATCATTGTCCCTTTTTCTGTCACTACAGGCCTTGGTAAAAAGTCTTTCTCCGTACATTTATACAAGTACTCTGCAGGCCTTAAGTATGTGGCGGAGGAGCACTGTGCCACATGGCAGCTAATTCCTTCCGTAAGAGATTCTGAGAGTGCTTAATAAACATCCATTGAGTTTCATAACATCATAGGAGATGCACATGACATTTTAAGGGAAGGATGAGTTGAGGCACTGAAAGACTGATTTGCCATAGACTGACTTTGTATCAAGCATCTATCAGACATTTTGGAATGAACAGACTGCTTCAGCTTCTCAAAGGAAGTCAGAGCTCCAGTGACTTCTACACAGTTATACTTACAGGCACAAGCTGAGGATCAGACCAAATTAATGAGATAATTTCAGCAGAAATGAGAGAAATCAACATAGGTTTGATCCTGGCAAAATTTAAATCTGAGTATCTAGCTCATATTTCGAAGTCTAAAAGAGTGGCCCCATGCAAACCCTGAAATGTTTCTGCAGAAGCAAGATTTGAAGTTAAAAAAAAATATAAAAAAAAAAAAAATCTAGTTTTTAGACAATGGAAAAAAACTTCTGGGCTTTTCCTGGTGTTCATACCATTATTACTGCAGAGGTCTGAATTCAATGCTCCACAAGCATGTGCAAGCATCTAAGCGTACGAGTCATTCAACAGCAGTTCAAATTTGACAGTATTGCTGTACTTAGAAAGTGATACAATGAATCAGGTTCTTTTAGAGGGTCTTAAGGTAAACACACATTTTCCATAATTAATCCAGATTTATCTTTTTATCACCTCGTTTGTTTGATACTGCTTTTGTAGAAGTGTGCGAGAAAGGGGTTTGGCACAGCATCTTCTATGTTAATTTAAGATGACTTGAATAAGAAATTATGCAGCGTTAATCAAAGTTACCAGTTTCAAACAATTTTCACAGATGCTAAATGAGTGAGATTTATGTCAAAATGCATTAACATTCAGAAAGAGTGTTTTGTATTGGCAGGAATTCCGAACATAAAAGCTGTAGAAGCCACACCTTTCACAGGCACTGTGATCAGTATTTCAAGGGCAAATTAAGCCACTAAGCAAAACAAGAAATACTACCAAGTTTGTCCATTTATTTGGAGTAGTGTTTCCACTAAAATGAAAGTAATATGCATTGTCAAGGTAATCTTCTAGAGAAAACACAGACATAGTCTCCATGGAAATGATGCATATCAGAGTGTGCAAAAAAACAGGCTGAAAAAATTGGGGCTTTTGTTTGTTTCATTTCAGTTTGGTTATCCTGTTTTATTTGGGGGGGGGGGGTAGCCCTTTTTTGTGTTGGTTGGTGGATTTTTTGTTTGACAGGGGTTTATTTTTCAGTTTTTGTTTATTATTATTTTTTTACACAGGGGAAAGTTATGTGTCTGTTAGAAATGTTTACAGTCTCCCTACTGACAACAAGATCAAAAGGACCTTAAAGCACTTTCAGTTCTAGGCCTCAAAGTACCTGAAATTTCCATATATCTTCCCTTTGCAAAATAATATAAGATTTACTACCCGTTTACTCAAGCAATTTGTATAATTTCCTTTATACAATCTCTGTCCATGTCCTCTTCCAAATGGCCACATGGGTATGAACTAACTGGTTCACCTCACTTTATTTTTACCTTTGTACAAGTTAAAAAAAAAAAGTGGTCTTTTTTGGGGGGTACTTTGTTTTAAAAATGTACTGCCAAAGACTAGACCAATTTATGTAAGCTACCTATTCCTCTGGAAAAGGATGTGCTTATCTGACCTCAGCCAACAAGACTTATCTCACTTTCACCAGCATAAATCTAGCTGGACTACACTGACAGTGCTCAAGGTCAAATGATTTGCATAGCAGCCTGCATCTCAGCTGCACAAACTGAAACAGTCAGCAGCAAAACACTGATTTAATTCTGTTCATAAAGTTTAACTCTTTTTCACCTCTTACTCTGGGCTTGTGACTCCCTTTTGTGCTGTATATTTATACACAGCCTTGCTGTGAAGGAAGATAAATGCAGAAGGAAGAGCTACTGATATAAGGCAAAAAAACCCTAATCCTATTTATTTTCTTCCTCAAGTACTGAAGAGTTGGCTCCACCTTATATTCTCTGCTTGCAGTTCATGAAAAATAGCTGTTGCATAAGGCGTGAATAACATTGTGTTATATAAATATCATGTAGTATATGAATATGAAAGTGTATATTTATGGAGTGGAAAATGCATAAAAAGGCAATTGCTTTCTTCCCCTTTAACTTAGTGGGAGTTTTCTCCAACAGTTTCCTAGCTGTACTCTTTAAAGCTTAAACGTTTTCCAAGTGGATTTGGGAAAATCTGGCAGAATTCCTTCAACTTCAAACCAACAAAATTAGCCTCACTTCTCCCCAGTTTCTTATGTTCTCATAGATAGGAACTACATAGTCTCTTGCTATCATGCTGTTGCTAAATTATTAGTGCTATATGTGAAGTCTAAACCAGTAATGAGACAAGGAGGCCCAGGAGATGCATGCCACAGTAAAAATATGCTGCATTCGAGTTTTCCCTAGCTGTTAGAGCAGCGATGGTTTATTCTATGTCAAACAGGATCTGTGCTATTAAGCTTACTTCCCTGTGTTCCTTTACATTGCATTGTTACAGTTCTTTATTTTCCAACTGGGTTTTTTTCCTTTGATGTTGCTTTATTGACGTGCATACCCCTTCTGCTTTGCTCATGTGAAATGCTATAGTAGGAAGCCCAAAAGAAAACTACACTAAGTACCATTCTGCACTTTTACTCTCTGAAGGGACTAACAGGCATATAAGATTTGTGAGAGCTTTTATATCTTTTTGAATGCAGCATAAGGCAGTTGTCTCCTGTTTGCCTATAATTATGTTTTGGGATTATTTTCTTTGGGGTTCCCCCTCCTCCTTCTTTTATGCTTATGTTTCTCTTATTTCAGAAGAGATACACATTTTTAAAAATAAAATATTCACTTTCAGTTCTGTAGTAAAGTCTGAGACAATTTAATCCAGTTGCTTACCAAGGTAAGCCAAAGTGGTTCAAGGGTGCCTCTTGCTACTTTTGGCAAACTAGACCTGTCTTCTGGAAGACTTGCCTTCATCTTCCCCTTCAAAAGTTCACATTTTACTGAGGTTCAACAATAAAAAAGCCAGCCTGCAGTCGCATCACCTGGAGGTATTTCCATGATCTTGTTAAAATGCACCTTTCTGTAAACTCAATCATTAAGATTACTTTTCTTCTTAGCTAGACAAAAATGCTCTGGGACAAAACAGAAAGGAAGAGGCCAAACTAAAAGCTGTGGCTCAAATTAGTTACAGAATCGAAGAAAGTGAAATGCCTCAGGACCCCTTTAATGCATGATTTTTATCTGTCTGTAGAAGTATGAAGAGCAGCTATCTGCTACAGCAGCTATTTACTACAGCAGCAGCCTTTTCCTGGGTCTCATGAATTTATTACCCAACAGAATTAGCCTCTTATGCAATACATTACTGAAACTGCAACTCTTCAGCCTCCCAATGGATACACAT
Source organism: Forpus xanthops (assembly GCA_032466535.1). Taxonomy (NCBI): domain Eukaryota; kingdom Metazoa; phylum Chordata; class Aves; order Psittaciformes; family Psittacidae; genus Forpus; species Forpus xanthops. The sequence goes on along the minus strand of JASSUY010037630.1, from coordinate 7,669 downwards.
ATGGCACTGATCAGAGCACACATTTCCACCACCATCACCAGAGAATGTTAGCATTTATGCAATTTATCAGCACAGACACAAATTATTCTTGCAAACAAGAAAAGCAAAAGGTGAGAAAGTCGTGAAGAGAAGATAGGATGCTTTAGGTCAATTGCAAGCAACTATAATTACGCTTTGCTTTGATTTCTGCACTCACTGCTCTTCTTGCTTTGAAAGTCAAACCTCCCAGGGCTGCTGCTCCCCACTGCGTTCATTACAGGGTGACCATGGGACCCCTGTTCCTCAAGGTCACTGACACTGATCAAGCCCAAATGCAGTAAGGTATGAAAGCAGCCCTCAGCTGCCCTGTTCCATGAGTCAAGGTGGTGGGTTACCTTGCAGGGAATGGTGGGACCTGAAGTTGATGTGGCGCTGGCTGGGCACCAGTTAACTCTAGAGATTCTAACCCAAGGGTGAGAGACTCTGTGCTGTGCAGCATGCAAGAAGTGTCATGCTGTAAATCACAACTATGTGGCAGTTGCTGTGGTAACTACAACTTTTTAAAAATCAGTTGGCAGATAAAACAGTTACACACTATCAAACCCATCCCTTGTGCATAGGTGAAGGCTGCAAAAGTATGCATTCTTCAGTTTGCATAAACATTTGTTTTCTTTCCATGAATTCTCCACCTTCACCTTTCTAAGTAATGAAGACAAGTCTGCAGGGAAGAAGAGGAATATGAAGCTTCCCTAATTTCTCTGTACAGCCGTGAATGTCAGCAGCCATTCATGCAAAAATCTTCCATCCTTCTGTCATGGTTTAAGCCCAGGTGGTAACTCAGTACCATACAGCAGTTTGCTCACTCCCTCCTCTTCCTCCACCCGTCCCCAGAGGAATGGGGAGAAGAATCAAAAGAATGTAACTCCCATCAGTGGAGATAAGAACAGTCCAGGAACTAAGGTATAACACAAACCACTGCTGCTACCACCAATAATAATAATGATAAGGGAAATAACAAGGGAAGAGAATACAACTGCTCACCACCCTCCAACCGATACCCAGCCTGATCAAGCAGTGATGTAACCCTTCCAGGTGACTGCCCCCAATTTATATAGTGGGCATGGTGCTCTGTGGTATGGAATACCTCTTTGGCTAGTTTGGGTCAGATGTCCTGTCTCTATTTGCTCCCAACTTCCCCTCCTCCCTGGCAGAGCATGAGGCTCAGGAAGTCCTTGGACAGATTAAACATTAAGGAGCAGCAACTAAAAACATTGGTGTTATCAGCGCTGTTCCCAGACTGAAAGTCCAAACCACAGCACTGCAAAAGCTCCTAAGAAGAAGAAAAATGACTGCTACTGTACTTGTAGTTGGGGTTGGTGTAGCTGCTGTGTTTGGAGCTGGAGCAGCTGCATTGCCTGTTGTGGTCGGAGTTTAAGCAGCTGCTGTACTTGTTTTGTTGCTGGGGTTGGTATAGCTACTGTATTTGGAGTTGGAGTAGCTACATTATCTGTTGCAGTCAGAGCTTGAGTACCTGCTGTACTTGTCACTAGGGTTGGTGTAGCTGCTGTATTTGGAGTTAGAGTAGCTGCGTTGTCTGTTGCTTTGCAATCAGATCCAGAGACAACTTCATTGCCTCATTCTCCTTTCCCTTTTTTCTTAACCTTATGAATGCATCATTCCTAACTCAAATCTCAATCAAGCTGTCTTATTTGTTTAGTGCATAGACAGTTATCTTTCTTAAGTTTGCAGAAGAAACAATGTTAGCATATTAGAGTACTGCTAGGAAGCCTCTTTATTTTGTTATTATTAGTAGGCAATTTGCTAAATGTATCAGTACAATTCTTTATCTATTAAAGAATCCCTTACAGCATAATAAAATCTTGATGCTTGTCCAGTACATGACACATGTGGGACCTACATTTGAACCTGATCTCAGTTGACTAAGCGACTTAGTTTGTCATGAAGAAACTGTTAACACCATTTGGTGTTCGACATGATGGAACCTCTTTCTCCTTTGAGCTTTCTTTTGGTGTGCTGGTTCTGCTCTCCTCCAAGACACTTAGAAAAGGGAGAAATGAACCAGAAACCCTGACACAACCACAACCACCTATTAGGTCATACCAGGACCCAATTCACAAATAGGCATTTCTGTTTCCCTGAAGCCTAAGAGCAGTTTGACTTACAAGAGAACTCCTGCCTGATGCACCACAAATCAACCTAGCACAGCCAACGGATACACAGCTTATGGATAAACTGATCTGTATATACTATATTCCTATATGTGCCCATGCATGCAGCATATTTATTAATAGATGAATTATCACAGAAACTTCAAAGCTATATGCTGCTGAAGGCCAGTTCAGTATGGTTCACTAAACCTGCAAGCAGGATGCAATATATAGTCGGCTCACACACAAAACTCATTTTCAACACTGAGCTTGAGATCTGTAGATTTTTAGCTTGCTGTCCTCACAGTCTTGAAAGCAGAAAGCTTATCTACACTGTCATGGAACATAACACATTTGCGTAATGCTCCTTGGTATTAATCTGTATGAAGGCAAAAGGAAGGAAACATGAGAACATGGAAGAAAACAAGTCAAGCATGCACTGTACTAATCTAGAGAAATATATTTATAATTTATAAGCTATTTTATCAAATATATAGATGTGTTGTAGCAGAGCTGAGAGTAAGGCTTCTCATACGTGTTTGTTTGCCACCAGAAATGTGATTTGTGACCAAAACAAATAAATGCCAGAAGCCAAAATGCTTTCAGAATCAGAACTGAAAGGGGAGGGTTTGAGAGAACACTAGCACTGTAGGTTGAAATACTGCCATGATTCATACAACATCTATATGCTTATGTATGAGAATTAAGGATCTAATTTATTCTGATTGATATTCAGAGAAAGGAAACAAATTTGAACCAATGCAGTTATTACAATTTCCTCATTTTAAGGGAATAAAAGAAAGCAACTGAAACTGAGTTTAGATAACAAACAGCAAGGAGATAAATGTGCATTCCCACTGCCAGCTGTGCCAGTGGTACCTCCCTCCTGCCAGCCCACCCCAGCTGCTCACTAGCACCAAATGCTGGGGATTTATGCCTTCCTCAAATGCCTTCCACCAAAAACACACAAGGACCAATCTCACAGCTTGAACCAACCCAGATCTTTTTGGCTGAGTTGGGAGGATTGCCCACTTGCGCAACTCAGCTGGCAAAGATGAGGGATAGTGACACTTGTATACAGTGGGGAAAATGAAAGAGGTTAGCAGGCAGAGGCTTCCTGCCTGTAATCAAAGTGTGGTGAGACAACCACCTTCTTTTTTCATTTTCTTAAACTTTAAGTAATTCTCTAAATGAACATCTCAAAGAGTTAATCTAATGCCAAAGAACAGTTCTGAAGATTATTTCACAAGCAGAGTAGAGCCTGTCTTTCCAAACGGGTAAGTATCTGTAAATGAGCCAGCAGCTCATGGGGCAATATTCCACTCAGGAAAGACGATGAAGCTTCACGAACTTTGTCCATCAACAGTTACCTGTAAGGATCTTCTGCATGCATGACAGATGATCATTCCTAGTCCACTACAGGATATTCTCATTGTCTTCATTTCATATGGTACACTCATAAAGGCATTATATTATTTCCTCTATATCTGATGAGTGTTCTTTATGTTTTCTAGGTAGAGTCTTTTAATAAACTCAACTACCGTAAAACAGCCACATATATTAAGCAGTTCAGGCTGCATGGAGTTACAAAAAAACAAAAAAAAAGTACCCCAGTGAAGGAGTAAACAAACCTCACATAAGTGCTCATAGATTTCCCACTGTTCATCCCACTGAGAGACCACAAGTCAAAACATCTAAAGTATCAATAGTGCTTTATTTCAATTAAACATTATTACTGTTATGCTCTACTCATTGATTTTAATAGCAGAAGATTAAGCTGTATTATAAGGTTATTTGGGTCTCTTCTAAAGCTGGGACTTCAATCTTAATCATCTCTTGAAGGCATAACCATGTTTACTTCCAATGTAACCACATTTGCTTTTATCAGGAGAGAATCTGGCTTATTACCTCAAATGTTATTGCCATAAAGTAATTGCACAAAAATACCAGTGAGAAAAGCCTTAGCTTGTTTGTAAGGCAGGGGTAATTGTGCTCTAATGAATTTGCCTGTTAACAGAAATGAGAAAGGTAAAAAGCAAGTGTCCTCCAAAAAGGAAACAACAACAAAAAAAAACAACTTCAAAGGGCACCCAGACTGTTGCCATGACACTTCTGTACAATTAATATTTTCTGTCTACGCTACCTTAAACATCAAAATTTCTAACACTTGTGCTCTAACAAAGTACCCTGCTTCTACAGTGGGAGATATCTCTCTCCCTTTTCTCAACTAGTGGTTCACATACAACATGCCTTCAAGCCCTGTCAAAGCCTGAAAAACAGCACTTATTCACCAATGATTCCACTATTGATTCAATAGCATTCAAGTTATTATTAGGCTCCTTCCATGGATGCATCATCATCAGTGCCCTGCTGACTTCCAGTGGTAAGAGTCCACCCCTTTTACACTAAAATTGTCGATAACTCAGATCAAAAGAGTGCTTGAGACAGACTTAGATCAATGGAGCTGATGGATGATGCACACTCCTACCTCACAGAGACTGTTAATACAAGCGATTTTAATGGTATTTCATTCTGTACTTCCTACAGCCCAGTCCCTAACACTCTGGGATAATTGAGGTTGAAGGATGATTGAAGTGAATTGTGCAACTCAACTGAGGTGATTCTCCACACTTGTTTACAACCCCCATTAGACATAGTAAAGGCAAAGAAGTACTGTGTTCAGTCCATGTCAGGTATAAAGTCATCCAGCTGTGCCTACTGCTTTGTAACCTTTCCAGCAGGTTAAAGTTGTTGCAAACACAAGTGGGAGAGGCAAAAGAGGCAAAACAGAGAAGGACTAGGAAAATAATGGCAGGGAGCAAGAAAAGTCCACCAGCAGCTATTGTGTTTCTTGCCACCTCCCTTTTTTCCAGCCCTCTTTTGATTATTAACTTGCTATCCCTCTGCAGCTTAAAACACATTTAAAATTTCTATACAATTATTTACAAATGACGCTCATTCAGTAACTGTTCAAACAGTTCAGGAGCAACAAAGAACATTTGGTAGCCTACTGAACCTGAAAGGTAATTTAATCAGACTCTGGATGCATAGGAAAGAATATATATATTAGATGGGGTATAAAAGTTCCTAAAGCCAGATGAACTCAGAGAAGGTACTGTGAAACACTGAATGACTTCTAATGTAAAACTACCTTTTTTCTTTTTTTTTTTCTCTGCATTTATGTATGATAGACATAGTTTGGTTGCATTTAAATCCTTTTTTTTTCTTATTTCAAAGATAATTCAGAATCACTACTTTCATCATAAACTGATTATTAGTGACTAAGCATAGAAAATATACTGATCCTGTTGACCGTTGGTGAGGTGCTTTCAAGCTGTGGAGCTGCGTTGGAAGCAATCATAGAAATACCTGCAGCACCTGAGACACTGCCTAAAAAAGGCTTTTTATAGCAGGAGATTAGTATCTTAGATTTGAAGGCCCTATACCAAGGTATCTATGAAGGCCAAAAGCACAGCCTGCTTCATCTCCTTTAAGAAAGTTTTTGGATTTTTTTTTTTGCTTCATGGCCTAATCACAACTTTCACCTGCGATTCATGCTCAAAGGAGCACAAAATATCACAGAAGCAAAACAGTTAAGTCCTATGATGACCGCACACAAAGAGTTGTTCAGCTGGAAACCAAGCAATGAGTGGTGTCCCTCAGGGATGAGTCTTGTTCAACATCTTTATCAGTGATATGGGCAGTGGGATTGAATGTGCTCTCAGCAAGTTTACCTATGACACCAAGCAGTGTGATTCAGTTGATACGTTGGAGAGAAGGAATGCCATCTAGAGGGACCTTGACAGGCTTATGAGGTGGGCTGATGCTGACCTGATGAGGTTTAACCATGCCAAATGCAAGATCCTACCTACACCTGGGTAGGAGCAATCCTGGTCACAGCTACAGGCTGGGCAGAGAAGAGATTCAGAGAAGCTTTGAGGAGAAGGAGTTGGGGGTGTTGGTTGATGAAAAAAATGAACATTAGCCAGAAGCATGCGCTTGCAGCCCAGAAAGCCAACCGCATCCCGGGCTGCACCAAGGGGATCGTGACCAGCAGGTCAAGGGAGGTGATCCTGCCCCTCCACTCTGCTCTCATGAGATCTCACTTGGACTATTGTGTACAGTTCTGGTATCCTCAACATAAAAAGGACATGGAACTGTTGGAACAAATGCAAAGGAGGGCAACGACAATAACCAGGGAACTGGAGCACCTCCCATATGAAGGCAGAATGAGAAAATTGGGGCTGCTCTGCATGGAGAAGGGAAGGTTGTGTGGAGACCTCATAGCAGCCCTCCAGTATCTGAAGGGGGCCTATAAGAATGCTGGGAGGGACTCTTCATGAGGGACTGTAGTGAGAGGACAAGGGGTAACGGGTTCAAACTTAAACAGGGGAAGCGTAGATTGGATCTGAGGAAGAAATTCTTTACAGTAAGGGTGGTGAGGCATTGGAATGGGTTACCCAGGGAAGTTGTGAATGCTCCATTGCTGGTGGTGTTTAAGGCTGGGTTGGACAGAGCCTTGGGTGATATGGTCTGGTGGGATGCGTCCCTGCCCATGGCAAGGGAGTTGGAACTAGATGATTTTAAGGTCCTTTTCAACCCTAACTATTCTATGATTCTAACAGTCAAAGCCAGACCAAGGAGCATCACACACTTTTGTCAACACTTTTACGCCTTAGAAGACATAGGGCATCCTTAAATTATGTTCCTGTAAGAGCACTGCATTTTTAATGCAGTTATTCAGTTGTCTTGCAGACATTCAGAGAAGTAGCATTTTATCAACATACTATGTGCATACTAGATAGTTCAGAAGATCCTCTCAAGAAGCCTTCTTCTCATTTTTCTCGGCTGAATTCAACATCGATAGCTTCCCATAAAATGGCTTGCCATTTTAATGTAGTTGTAAGATTACAAGCAGTGAAGGTCTCCCAACATGAATATAGTGCTTTTCAATGAAAAGAAGCCAAACCCTCTGTGCTTTTTTTTTAATTTCAGAACTGAGAAATCAAAGTCAATGCCTTTAAAAATGAGGCCAATGCATAGTGCCAAAATTATTTCTCTGCCAGACTTCCATTTTCAAATAAAAATAGAAGAGCAGGATTTATTTTTACAGTAGCAAATAGTCTCTGTTGATTCTTCTGTAACAGGAGTTGAGATTTTATTTATCCAAACATCTTAAAACAAATTTATGGCTCCCCAGGGAAGGCCAAACTAAAGAAAAATACCAGATCAAAAGACAAAACCAGGAAGGTCATAGCCAGGATCTGAAAAAGGAAGTTGAACAGAAAATATTATACAACTGTGTTGTAGTTTAAGCCCACCCCTAATTCATGCAGTCGCTCTCACTCCCTGCCTTCTCCCAGAGGGATGGGGAGGAGAATTGAAAGAATGCTAACTCCCACCAGTGGAGATGAGAACAGTCCAGTAACTAAGGTATAACACAAACCACTGCTGCTACCACCAATAATAATAATAAGGGAAACAACAAGGGAAGAGAATACAACTACTCACCACCCACAAAC
>JASSUY010037629.1:0-14948 GCA_032466535.1 Forpus xanthops | reverse complement strand
CATGGCAGGGGGGTTGGAACTAGATGATCTTAAGGTCCTTTCCAACCCTAACTATTCTATGATTCTATGATTCTATTGCCAAATACTCCTAAAGGAAATGTGAAAATCCACGTGCGAAACTAGTTCAGAGCCTGGGGGGGAAAAACTTCAAGCAGCTACTCAGATTTTGCTGCTATTATTATAGACCAGTTGGTAAGTATTTACAACTTAACAAATATGTGAGACACTGAAGTTCAAGTCTTTATCTGCTTAGAGCTTCAACACGGCATAGCTCACAAGTGGGGCAACTTTCTGAAATGCAGGTTGACTACAAGGAGAATAGAAATACTTAATTTGCAATGCACGTAGATGGCTGTTGGTTCACATGTTGGACCAGTCATTCTCCCATGAACAGATACAGCAGTGAAACTAAGCAGGAATGCTGTAACTCTGTTCACATTATATGTTTGACATACCACATCTGCTCTGACAGTAGTTTATTCTCAGCTTCATTTGACAAGGTCAGGATATCTGCTTTCAAGCAGAAAGCCTGTCAAATACCTACATTTAAAAGTCAGGACAAATTGCTCAAACATGGTCAGAGAAGCTTAGAAAGAAAAATACTCTCATCTGAACATCATCATTTGGAGCATCTGAAGTTGCAGGTATCTACTTTATTAACACTGGTAGAGCAGCAGAGTGACAGAAAATGTCTGTGACAGTAAGCACGTGGAAGATTTCCTCCTACCAGCATAGCTCTAGCTACTGCAAATCCACAGCTGGGAAGATGTTTTGTGTAAGTTCTGGTTATCCCAGAGGAAGCTCATTTTTCACTTCTGAACATTACCTGGAAAGGAGAAATTTTGTTTAGTCCACACATTAACATGAGTCTTCTGGTCCCCAAAATTATCTTTCTCAATGCAGCTAGGATGTGCACCTAGAGCCCAAGTCAATGTAGTGGTGTCTGCAATCCCGAAGACAACACATCACCTAGTGTCATGCTGGCAGACTAGTAGGTTGAAATGAAGAAGTGATGGCTTTTCTGAAGTGTGACTTTACTGTTGCAGTGCTCCAGCACTGTACCCCCATCCTCTGAGACAAGATGTATCCCAGCATTTCCAAAAGTGAATGCAAAGGATAGAAAGAAGAAAAAGGAGGTATTGATCCACTGGATCTATTAAAGGATTTAGGCATTTCAATCCTTAATTTTTAGGCCTCCCATAGCAGAATCCAAAACTCATGCCAAGTGCCCAGGCTCCCTGTATACTACACAGTATCACAGCAGGATATAGAACTATAGCATACTGCAGAGAGAGTCACCCATACTCACTGGGTTCAACCTGCCTTTACCTGGGGATACCTCACAGGAGGTACCTGAAATCTTGCCCTGTCAGGCTTTTGATTCAACTAGAGATTCGGCATTCTCTCTGTAAGGTAATCTCATGTCTGTCAACTTTGTTCAGCTTTCCAAGTGCTTCCCCTGGGGTCTTGGTGAGATAACCTTATAAGCACTGAGTCATCAAAGCCTTTTACTGGAGTGTGGTGGGGGGCAACAGCAGGCCCATGGATTCCCTGACTGAAGACGTGAAGTTAGAACTCAGTCTCAAAGACATTAAAGTGTATCCATGAGAAATGAGGCACCGAAGGCATCCGAGTGGGAAAGTAGAAAGCATCTGGAGAAGCGAGTTAGATAAAGGGAGTAACTAGCTAACTTGTCAAAACAATGGACTTTAGTAATGTGGTAAAGGGTCATCCAATAATGTGCCCTTGCTAACTAATACTAACCAATGGCTAAAAAGACACGTGTGCTAGAGAAGGTATGTAAGTAGTGGTTTGTAGTAATAAAGGATCTATTTTTCTTCCTAATAAATCACCGAAAATACACGTGTGTGTGATTTTTGGCCATCTCAACCATGACACTGGAGCATCACATTAAGGCACTCACTGAAAGGTGCACATCATCCTCTGGTAGAACCAACATTGTTTATCTGTATCAGGACAGAGCCTTCAGGAGAAAGCACGTCTTCTATAGCATCTCTCTAGAGCCAAAATGCTGTATGAGTAAGAGGATGCTGTGGGGAAGCAGAAGGCAGCCTGGAGCCAAGGTTCTCTAGATATGTGCAGTCAAAAGGTGTTACCCCTGCTCAGATCACACTAAGAAAAACAGGCTCTGGATCTTGTACCAACCAGTCTTGGGATGGAGGTAGACAACTGCCTGGGAAGTTCAGCTAAGGACACAGTGCTGCTGCATATTACTTAATCAGGTCATTAATTCTGCCTAAGGCCCACAGGAAAGTTGTTTTAGGGATGCTCTGAGTTAGGTTGGCTCTCATTACTGTCACTTTATGAGCTGCTTTTTAAATCTGAAACAAATGTGATAAAATAAGCCAGAAGGCTCATGAGCCTTCAGGCACCAGAGTCTGAAATGCTACTCATAGAATCACAGTAGCTCAGAACTGTTTGGGTTGGAAGGGACTTTCAAGCATCATCTACTTCAAAATTCCTACCATGGACAGGGACATCTTTCAGTAGATCAGGCTGCCCGAAGCCCCATCCAGCCTGAGCCTAAACACTTCCAGTGATGAAGTATCCATATTTTCTCTGGGCAACCTGTTCAGCGTCCCACCACTCTCATTGTAAAATGTTTCTTTCCTATGTCCAACCTAAATCTCCCTTCTTTCAGTTTAAAACCATTGTCTCCTGTCATTAGAAGCTCTGGTAAAAAGTTTTTGTCTTTTGTATAAGCCCCCTTTATACACTGAAAGGCCAGAATAAGGTCTTCTCAGAGCCTTCTCTTCACCAGGCTGAACAACTTCAGTCCTCTCAGCCTTTCTTCAAAGCCCCTTCCTTCCAGAACATTCCTTTCTGAGTGATGGGTATGTCCACCAGCAAGGCACTAATCAACTGCTTGACTTGCTTGAGCAAACAGTACAGACTGCGCAACCTGCCTCCTGCAATAAAGGCTTACCTTTGCAGAAGGGACTGCTTGAGTTTTAGCTCTGAGCTTGTTTACTTGGCTTTCAGCAATATCTGCCCTTTCCTCAGCCTCTTCCAGTTTGTGCTGTGCTTTTCTGAATTTGGAGAGATTGGTATTGGCTTGTTCATCCTGAAATGGCAAAACAAAAGGAATTAAAAATCCCCCTGACAACATGCTGGTGCACAGAGGTAACTTTTAAACTGACAGTCCTAGAAAATGCTGAATAAGTTTTGGTTCGGTTTAGTGACTCACAGCTTCCTCAGCTTGACTTTTGTAGGATTTGATTTTCATCTGCAGTTTATCTACCAGATCTTGTAACCTCATCATGTTCTTCCTGTGTTCTTCATTCTGTAGAAAGGGAATGTGCAATTATGTATCCTTGGGAGATAAAAGATCAGGAGAACTGCTTTCTCTTTACACCCACCTGGAAAGTCAGCTCTTTGACACGCCGTTCGTATTTGCGGATGTTTTTCATAGCCTCTGCAGATCGTTTATGTTCTTCTTCCAGCTCAGCTTCTAACTCCCGGATCTGGTGAATTAACGAACAGTTGGCTTGAGCCCTCACATAAGACTTAGAGAAGAAAGGCATCTTTGACACCATTGTTCAGCACTGGTACCCACCCTGGCCTCTGTTTTCAAGAGCTGTTTCTTTCCTCCCTTAAGTGCCAACTGCTCAGCCTCATCCAGACGGAGCTGCAGGTTCTTCACCATCTGGTCCAGGTTCCTCTTCATCCTTTCCAGGTGGGCGCTGGTGTCCTGCTCCTTCTTCAGCTCTTCTGCCATCATGGCTGCCTTGAAAGGAAGATGACACACAAAACTGGAAACATGTGAAAGAACAGTGCACGCTGTGTACCATCTCAGGATGTGTTACCAGTTCCTAATGAGCCTACCACCACATTTCCTGCTTTGTGACATGATAGTGGCAGAAACAGCAGGAAAAAGGACAGGAAAAAATATGCCTCACTGCACATGCAGAGCTTGGAACAAAGAAAGGGAAAATGCTCCACCCCAGTGGTCATGGTCATTGCTGCGACCTTCACTGACACACAGGTGCCCTGTGGTAGAGCAACAGCTGCAACAAAGCTTGAGAGCAGTACATAGCACAACTGAGGGGCTTCTCTGCATAATAGGCATGCAACGTGATAGAGTCTCTGCGTTGTGCATGCCCTGTTATTGCCACGATGGCCTAGATGACAGTGTTACAGTGCAGAAAACAGTTTAAAACAGCTATGTTATTTAAGACAAAACTAAAATATATCTTGCTGTCAAACATTTTATTCCACAGGATCAAATTAAGTGTTTTGGTGAAATACTGAGTAATGTTGTTTACAAGTAATATTCAGCAAATTGCTTTGGGAGCAAAATACATTAAAAAGTCTAAATTGAAAACTGTGAGAATGAAATAATGGCATTTAAATTTGATATGTACATGTATGTACCTAATTCATTACAATGTTCTATTTCTGTTTAATTAAAAGAGAATAAAAACTATTTTTTGTTAGCAAATGGAGAAATTTTGCTTGTATTTTAACTCCAAATAATGCTTTTAAGTGTTAAGATTTTGGTCTGTTCCTATGCATCAAAAATCATCAGCAGGCTGGGTACCAGCTCTATTTCCTGGCTGAAATTCACTGGCCTTTCAAAGGAGCATATAAGACCAATTTTCAGTTGAAAAGTTCTTCAATAGGATTTGGAAAAGATAAATCTTTAAATCCATTACCCACTTTACTGGTTTCAATACTGCAAGGTTATTTTGTGGTTGACATTCTCATGCAGCACCGGACAAAACTGGTTTAGACTAACTAAATGTGGTGACATTACAATGACAATAGCCCCAAGAACTCATCTGTCAGCAGGACAAGTTCCCTGTTGTTCTAATCCTCCTCTGAGGGCCTCTTCAAACAGGCCCACAGGCTGGTTTTTCTCTGTCCAACTTGTGACAAGAGCATTTACATTAACTCCCTGCAGCAATGTCCCAAAAAAGTCAAAGAGAAAAGCACAGTAACATCCTCACATCTGTGATTGCCTTCTTTGCTCTTTCTTCAGCATTTTTTGCTTCATCAGTAATATTTTCCACCTCACTTTGGATTTGTGCCATATCAGTTTCAAGCTTCTTCTTTGTATTATGAAGGCTGGTGTTCTGTAAGGGAGAAAAAGAGAGGCTTTAAGTGCTTGTATTTCTTCTCTTACACAGTGAGACCATGAATTACTATTACTTTATGAATCTCTGGACCCCCAAAATATGTCTTTCTTAGCAAAGTAAACACCTGGGTATGGAGGAGCTGCACACGTTCAGTGGCATCCAGAAGCTCCTGCTCAGCCACTTTCCTGGACCGCTCTGTTTGCTCCAGGGCTGCCCGTAACTCCTCAGCTTCAGCCTGCAATAGGTTTGCTCTGCGCTCCACCATGGCCACCTGCTCCTTCAGCTCCTCCTGTGTCCTCAGAGCATCGTCCAACTGCCGTTGTGCATCCTAAATGTAAAGAGCCAATTTTGTCCTAACGAATTTCTTGGACATTGTGCTTACAAATAAATCAACCAGAAAGGTAAACCAGGCAGGACCTTGAGAATGCCCTGGATACTTTGCAGGTGTTTCTGTGCCTCAACAGCCTGGCGGTTGGCATGGCTGAGCTGGATCTCCATTTCATTCAGGTCTCCCTCCATCTTCTTCTTCAGCCTTAAGGATTCACTTCTGCTCCTGATCTCAGCATCCAAAACACCCTGCATTGTGTCCACAGTCCTTTGATTGTTCTTTTTTAACTGGCTGATCTCCTCATCTTTCTCAGCAATCTTTCTGCTGATTTCTGATTTAATGTGAGTCAGTTCTTGGTTGATGCCAAGAATTTTCACCTCTTCATGCTCAAGAGTTGCCTTTAAATGGTGAAAACCAAACACAAAAGTAACAGTTCAGAGAACACCATCATTGTGATGACACTCAGTGACTTACACAAGCTCCTAGTTTGCGGCAACCAACCTTGCACATAGCCACTGCCCAGGAAAGAGAACAGGAAGCTATTCAGACTGTTGCTTTTCCCAGTAATATTTAAACTAACTCACCTCTGCTTCCTCCAGAGCTAATCGCAGCTCAGATTTTTCTACTTCAGTTTGCTTTTTGGCTTTCTCGAGGTCTCCAATCATTTTGCCATTTTCAGTAATGTGTTCAGTCAGATCAGTTATTTCCTCTGTGAGAAAATAATGACGTCAGCCTGGGGCAGACAGAGAAGCTGAACTCTCTGCTTTGTGACTGTGTTCAACACACAGATGTACATATGTACACAGTTCTATACATATGTACAGATAAAACCAGGTACAATCAACTCATGCACGATGACATAGACACAGAGGTGTCAGTGTGGTTTCACAGCCCTCCTTACACTGGAAGATATCTGCATGTGTTTATGACTCTGGGTAGGCCATCAGGATCTTGTTATATGTTCACAGTTCATTTGTAAAAATCACAAGCTGCACAGCCTCTTGAGGGCACCATCCTTACCTGAGAGCAGCACCTAAATGTTCTTGATCTTATGTCTTTGCACTAGATAACAGAGAGCTGGGACACTGGTTTTATTTGCTTAATCGCTTTCCTTACTTACTCAACAACTTTTGCTGAGACATTTATATTCTCCATTAGAATAGAGAGAATCGCAATGAGAGTCCTGTAACTTATCATACCCCTGGCAGCCATGAGAACGCTTGTAGAGCATGGCTTGCTGTAGCAGGACTGTGGACAGCTAATGGGAAACCAGAGCCAAACACTTACGTTTGAGAGCCTTGTTCTCCCGTTTGATCACCTCAAGCTGATCTAAAGTTTCCTCATAGGCATTTTTTACTTTGAAAAGCTCTGTGTTTAGTGAACGTGACTCTTTAGAGAGAGCTTCCCGCTCCAGCTGGCTCTCCTCATACTTTCCTTTCCATTCTGCCATCACCTGAAAGACATTGGGTTTCATTTCCTGCTAGTACGGAAGATGTTATTTGTGGTTATTTACTGTACTACGTAAACACTGCAGTCTCTGAAAACAGGCAAATTCCCATTACCATGCTCTACAGGAATTTCTAATTTAGTCTCAACTTGATTTCAGTACTGACTTACGTGAGGAGTATTAGTTTGGCTTTCTAGACTAGGCCAAAAGACTTAAAAGATACTGTGCTCCCTCCTCACCTTATCAAAGTTCTGCTGTTTCCTGTCAAGAGCAGTAGCCAATGTGTTTGCTCTCTCTCTGTCCACTGTCAGATCCTCCACCTCCCCCTGCAACTTCAAGTTGATCTTCTCCAAGGAGGTACACTTTGAATTCACAGTCTCTGCCAGCTGCCCTGCTTCCTGGAGACGCTGACAGAGCTTTTTCCTTAAGGAATATAAAGAAAACAAGCATATCATTCAGAAAATCACTGTATTATCATAGAATGGTTAGAGTTGGAAAATTCGAAAATCATCTGGTTCCAACATTATAGCTATGGACACAATTTCCTGAGTACCGTATCAGAAGTAATTGTTTTCATTAACTGCCTTACAAACCCCAGTAGAGTAATGCAGATCATGCTACTAAAAGTAGGTCTATGTTCCACACATTGTACATAACATCTGGACAGCTCAGTTCAGCTACCACGTACTTTGCCTCCTCCAGCTCCTCTGTGCGCTGAATGGCATCTGTCTCATATTTGGTCCTCCACTGGGCCACTTCACTGTTGGCCTTGGACAGGGCACGCTGCAGCTCCCCTTTGGCTTCCTGCTCCTCCTCATACTGTTCCCGGAGCAAATCACAGTCACGGCGAGCAGACTGCAAGGCGTGGGCCAGCGCGTTCTTGGCCTAAAAGTCACCCAAACACCATGTACGTATATTAGCTGTGACCAGCAGGTGACACCCTCACCATGCACGCTAAAGATATGGTCCCTGCAGCTTGGGCAGAAGACAAAGAGCCAGAGCGTTATAAGTGTTCAGGCAGCTATCTTCAGCTGCAACCAAGTTTTCTCAGCTCTACCACTGACAAAGACCACGGGTGGTGCTTTCACCTTGGCATATGCAGTAGCTTTTCTTCCCTGGGGCTACAGAAGCAAAAGAAATCACATAGACCATTACTTTAAAGTTAAAAAATTTCACCAAAACTGAAACCACTTTTCACACATCAGGGACATCCTCAGCGAAGCACTTAAACACAGTGCTCCCTCTACACATCCTGCCCAGTGCTAACTTCATTGGGTTAGACTGTAGGCAAAATTACTTACAAACTTCCAGAAGTGATTTTTAAGTGAACCAAGGCCCTGATTCATTTTGAAGCCTTAGCATGTGCTCAGTGCTCAACACTACCTTGCTCTCTTCCTCTAGCTGCCTCTTAAGCTCTTCTATTTGCTGTGCAATTGCCTGCTTGCTTCTTGCCAGCTGCACAGTTATGGTCTCCTTCTCTTCGAGTTGACGGCTCAGTTCACCTGTGACAGGACAAGACACGTTTCTAGTACTGTCAGGATTAAACATTCTGAAAACAGGTATAACATACAAGAATGCATAACAATAATCAGTAACAGACAAGTGAAATCACACATTACATCTTTATCTGATCACTTGTTGCCTTTATGTATATACTTTTACCATTCTTATTTTACCATTCTCATTGCATATGTTTTTTTACCATGTCATCTTTATCCTCAGAGTAATGCAGGGTTTAGTAATGAAATCATGAGATAGGCATAACTGACACTTATCTCCCTCAATATTACTCCTATTCCACTTCAGTCATGAGCCTTACTGTTCATTCAGATTTCCAAATATGCATGTTTAACCCACAACTCTCTCAGCCTTAACTATTTAAGTGCATACCATTTAGGTTTCAAACCTACTTAATAATAACCTGTACTTCCTTCACAACTGATTCCAGATAGGTTTCCCTAATTTTTTTTTTCACACAGGCATTTGCAATATACAGTGCAGTGCATTTGGGCACCCAGTGCTACAAGGAACCTGATTCATCACTGCTGCTGCCAGAGGACAGAGCTACCTGTGCTCCATCAACAGGATTATCTAGTGTGAGGCGTGTGAGGGGGTTGGAACTGGATCATCTTAAGGTCCTTTGCAACCCTAACTATTCTATGATTCTATGATATCCTAAAGTTTCACTTCATAAGCTTTACAAGAACTAGAAAACATTTATGCTACATCACCCTCTGTCCTGTGGGCTGAAGCAACATCTCCTTTCTGGGAGAGGTATAGCCCATGCTGTCACCTCTAGAATTCTTGGCTCTGCTTCTAGCCCTCTAAAATTGTCTTCTTCAGACTTTCTGAGCCAATTTAGGTTTTTATCAAGCTTTCCATTTTGTTACAAGATTCCCCTTGAGCACTATGCACAACATTACAACAACCTGGTCAGATCTATAGCATCATCTTGTAAGCATAGTCACTTCAGAAAGGTCGCTCAGAAGAAAAGAAGGAAGAATGTGGTTATAGTGTGTGTAGGTGTTTAAATGCCCTTTTCCCACTTAAGGGATGGAGATGGGGGAGTCACAGATCACAATCAGCAGTATCTAGCTGAACACCTTTTATTAATAAAATCACTACAGTGATTAGCCTTGAGCTGTTAACTCTAGGCAACTCTGAACACAGCACAGGTATGCATTTCTTCACAACTCACTCACACATACATTCACTCATATGTCTCTAGTAGGAGCAATATGTGAAGGCCAAATCCAGCTCTTTGCTCAGTCTTAGTAAAAAAGACCCTAAGGGGCTCCTGGTTCCATCAAGTGGTGTATTTAATGCTGTAGTCTTTGCATACAGCAGCCACCATCCTCCTGGATATGGTCCCAGTTATACAACTCACTGTTGATGGTGTTTGCCAGTGGCTTTGGGCTGGCTTCACATGTCTTAGTGTTCTAAGTCTGGCAGTTCTTGTGGATTCATCAGGACTACTAGCCCCCAGAGACTACCAGATTTTGGGGGACTTTCACATGCAATGGCTACTTTGGCATGCTCTTCCCTTGTAACTGTGTCACCATCCACATACAGATGTGGCTATAGAGCTCATTCACGTAAATCCATATGAATTCACATAAAAAGGGGTTTCATGGCAGATGTAGCTCTGTGCTTCAGCTGCTAGAACAGCAAACGTCAGCACTCCCAGACCTGCTGTTGTCTAAAATCCAGGTTAGTTTAAGTCAATTCACTGGCATTTTAATTTGAGATGCCTGACCTTGCAGTCAACCACAGCAAGGAGCATTCATGCTTATCACACCCACTGCTGCAACAAGTCTGTGTGGGAGCAGTTACAAGCTTCATGAGAGTAGCATGCACAGAGACACTGTACACACAGTGAATACATGCACTCTACACAAGTCATTTTAGACAGTCCTGGATTCCCAGGGCCTCTGCATGGAATCAGCTATGTCACATCATTCTAGGAATCAGTCGTTTAAGCAAATAATGCCTGCAATTGGCATACGAACTTTTAAGTGTAACTCATGGACTCACTGCCTTGGATTTATTTCTAATGCTTTCTGTGCCTGAACCAATGAGTCTGGAAGTAGAACGTGCACCTTGGGTACAAGTCTCACTCACAGTGCACATTAGAAGGTATGGGAAAAAATATGCCCTCAGCATATCTTTGTGCCTCCCTTACCAGACTCTGTCTGAAGCTGAGCCTTTTGGGTCACCATCTCATTCATGTTTCTCTGGTTTTCCTCAAATTTGGCTTTCAGGTCTCTCATCTGGTCTTCCAGAGTGTGGTACATTTTTTCCAGATGAGCCTAAAAGGGAGTAAGAAAGTGGAATCTGTGTATGTGTGTTTGTAACATATTAACCTCCCACCAGACAGAAACAAAGCCAATGCAAGTATTTAACTTATAAACACCTTGGACTTAGTAATGGTCTCTGTACTACTGGCCATGTCATCGATCTCCATCTTCAGCTCACTCTTCTCCTTCTCCAACTTCTGCTTCACTCGCTGCAGGTTGTCGATCTGCTCCCCAAGCTCAGCGGTGCTGTCCGCATGCTTCTTCCGCAGGGCAGCAGCCGTGGCTTCGTGCTGCAGTGTGGCCTCTTCGAGGTCACGGCGCATCTTCTGGAACTCGGCCTCTCGCTTCTTGTTGAGGTCACTACGAGCAGTGGTGGCTCCTGCAGCCTCTTCAAGCCTCTGACTGATTCCCTCAAGTTCATTCGACAGCTCACGACAATGTTTCTCGGCCTTTGCCCGCATCGCTTTCTCACTCATAGTCTCCTCTTCCAGCTCTGCCACATGGGCCTGTATAACAAGGAAACAGCATATCAGGAATTAATAAGGGAACAGACAATTCAGTGCTTAGTTTAACACATAATTGTCATAGTAGAACACAAGGCCATTGTTTTGGAGACTATAAGCATCTGCAGCCCATGGAGGATCCTATGATGGAGCAGGGGGATGCCCAAAGAAGGCTGTGACCCTGTGGGAAGTCCATGCTGGAGCAGGTTCCTGGCAGGACCTGTGGCCCCATGGAGAGAGCAGCCCATGCTGGAGCAGATTTGTTGCAGGACTTGTGACCCTGTGGGGGGCCCACACTGGAGCAGTCTGATCCTGGAGAATGATGCACCTCATGGAAGGGACCCACCCTGGAGCAGTTGGTGAAGAACTGCAGCGCTTGGGAAGGCCCCATGCTGGAGAAGTCCATGGAGGGCTGTCTCCTATGGGAGGAGCCCCATGATGGAGCAGGAGAGTCCCGAGGAGGAAGGAGTAGCAGAGACGGTGTGGGATGAACTAACCAGGAGCCCCATTCCCTGTTCCCCTGCGCTGCTGCGGTGGAGAAGGTAGAGAAAATGGGGAAGAAAGCTGAGGGAGGGGTGGGAGGAAGGTGTTTGAGACTTGGGTTTATTTCTCATTACCCTACTCTGATTTGATTGGCAATTAATGAAACTGATTTCCCCAAGATGAGTTGGTTTTGCCCATGATCATAATTGCTCAGTGATCTTCCCTGTCCCTAGCTTGACTCATGGGCCTTCACTGTATTTTCTCTCCCTGACCAGTTGAGGAGGGCAGTGATAAGAGCAGCTTTGGTGGTCACTTAGTGCCCAGCCAGGGCCAAACCACCTCACTTCTGCAGAGAAAATTACTACAGTGTATTGAGGCAACTACTGTGGCTAAGTCAGAGATATTACGTTACCAACCATGGACCAGCATTTTTCAGGCTACTGTAGCTTAAAGAAGCAAAAAAAGTAGTTCCAGAAAGTCTCTTGCCTGCAATTCTCTGACCTTCTTCTGCAGTTGAATACCAGAACTCTGCTGTTCCCCAATTTTATTTTGCATCTCATTAAATTCTAAGTCTTTCCTGTGAAGGAAATAGTCTTTCAATAAAGAGAAAATAGGTCCAAAGGAAAGCCAAATAATAAATTTGTTGCTATTTTTTAATCATACTTCCTCAATTTTTCATCTAAGTGGTGTTTATCATTCTCCAGATCCACTGTGGTTTCCTGGGCAAGTTTCAAGTCTCCTTCAAGCTTTCTCTTTGCTCGTTCAAGGTCCATGCAAACTTTTCTTTCTTGTTCAAAAGATCCTTCAACCTGTAACATGAACATATGTAAGGATGACTGATGGAATGACTGAAGAATCTGTCCCTTCTCCTTGAATTGAACATGCTTACATCGTTCAGTTGTTGCTCCAGCTTGATCCTGACTTTTGTGAGGGTATTAACCTTGTCCTCCTCAATTTGCAGGTCATCCAGTGCCTGCTGATGGGCTTCTTGTAGGGCCTTCTTCTCCTTGTCTAACTTCACAACGGTCTCATCTAAACCTCTCATTTCTTCAGTTAGATTTTTAACCTATTGTAAGGCAAAATACTTGAAGGTCACTAATAATTTTGGTTTTTCCATAGGCTAGTGATCACACAAAGGCAATAAACTCATTGAGGTGCTGGAGCAGGGCCAGAGAAGGAAACAAAGCTGCTGAAGGGTCTGTAGCACAGTATGATGGGGAACAGCTGAGGAACCCTGGGGCACTTAGTCTAGAGATGAGAAGGCTCAGGGTGGACCTCATCCCTCTCTAGAGCTGCCTGAGAGGAGGTTGTAGTGAGGTGAGGTTGGTCTCTGCTACCAAGGAACAAGGACAGGAGAAGAAAAAACAGCCTTAAGCTGCACCAGAGCCGGTTTAGATGGAGCTGAGGAACAGTTCCTTCCCCAGAGGGTGCTCAGGCATTGGAACAGGTTGCCCAGGGCAGTGGCTGAGCCACCATTCCTGGAGGTATTTAAAAGACCTGTAGATGTGGCACCTAGGGAAATGGTTTAGTGACTTGGCAGTATTACATTAATGGCTAGACTTGATGATCTTAAAGGTCTTTTCCAACCTAAATGATTCTATGATTTTTTTACTTCATACAAAGTCATTGCAAAACTACACTATCAAATTATACAGCCCTTCTGCTTATATATTACCCTCCTGAAGCCATGAAGCAACTCAACTTGCATTTTAATGCATAATTACATGCTCACAGGTTGTTTTTTCTGCACAACAGAGGTGACCAAATTCTGCACCAGGCCCACAGATCATGCTGTTGAAGTTGGCTGCACCTCCACATCCTATCTGCAGACAGAGCAACTATTAATAAACATGTAAATAGCAGAAATAAAAAGTACCTTGTTTTCTGTGGCATGCTTTTCTTTTTCAGCTTTGGCCAACGTTAACTCAATGTCATCAATATCTTTCTTCAACTCTGAACATTCATCCTCCAGTTTCCTCTTCCTGGCTGCTAGGTCAGCATTTATCCCCTCTTCATCCTCCAGTTTTTCCATTACCTCCTTTATTCTTGCTTCCAGCTGGAATTTGGCTTTGATCACCTGGTCACATCTTTCTTCAGCATCAGCCAGATTTTCATTTTCCTTTTTACAGAAAATAGACATGTGTTTCGTTGTCACACATTGGAACTGACACAGAAACCATGTGCTCATTGTGCAACTGGGACACAAAATAACAGAATTTCCATTCAGCCCTTTTCTAAACATTCAGACAAAACTATGTAATTGAGGAGCCAAAAATGGTCTCAAGTGACTTACAGTCTGTACTTGCAGCTGTAGAGCCTTTTTCTCTTGCACCAGAGTCACCATTTTTAGTTCCAGTTCTTTCCTCTTGCTTTCTGATTTAGCCAGTTCTTCTTTTGTTCTCTTAAACTTTTCCTTCATCGTAGCCATTTCCTTCTCGGTTTCCACACTTTTCAAAAGGGGTTTCAGCTTGAAGTACAGCTTCATCCAGGGCCAGTGCTTGACGTTCATGAACGCACGGATGTTGTACTGGATGCAGAAGATGGACTCCCTGAAAACAAAGCGATCCATCAGTATTGTGAAAAAAGCACATTTTGAGAAAGCAGACCTCACAGAAGACACACACCTATGGTCCACCATTCTTTTCAATTCAAGCCTCCTGAGGTATCCCCTGCATAAAGCCTGTGTCTGCGTGATGAGTTTTCCTAAGCAATCATCTCGCATCTCTTCTAGGACACCCAGCAAACCTGCCTTGAAGAACACCTGTAAGAGAAGAACAGAGATCGGTCATTGCTGGGCTTCTATTTGAATGCAGTGAATGATTTCACACTGTGGGGAAAAAAAGGTATTTACCTTAGTGTGTCCAAATCTGTATTGAGTATGGTCTATCTCAATGGAAGACAGCAACTTTTCACACGCCCTCTTGTTATCCATAAACTGTCCTTCTGGAATGACAGCAGCATTCAGAAGGCGATATCTGACAAAATAAAGGGAAAAGCTTAACCATTAGGCTCATGGTAGGACACAGGATGCTCCAAGAACAGCTCTCACTTTGAAGGTACAGAGGAAAGCTGAGGCTAACTCTCACCTCTAGCCTTCAATAGCAAACCAGTAAGAAGCAGGTCAGATCAGTATTAGATGTGTCTTTATAGAATCATAGAATAGTTAGGGTCGGAAAGGACCTTAAGATCATCTAGCGCCAACACCCCTGCTATAGGGCAGGGACACCTCCCACTAAACCATGCCACCCAAGGCTATGTCCAACCCGGCCTTGAACACCGCCAGCGATGGAG
>JASSUY010037628.1:0-25780 GCA_032466535.1 Forpus xanthops | reverse complement strand
TCAGCCTGGAGAAGGCTGCGTGGAGACCTCATAGCAGCCTTCCAGTATCTGAAGGGGGCCTATAGGGATGCTGGGGATGGATTCTTCATTAGGGACTGCAGTGACAGGACAAGGGGTAACAGGTTCAAACTTAAACAGGGGAAGTTTAGATGGGATACAAGGAAGAAGTTCTTTACTGTAAGGGTGGTGAGGCACTGGAATGGGTTGCCCAGGGAAGTTGCGAATGCTCCATTGCTGGCGGTGTTCAAGGCCGGTGTTCAAGGCCGGGTTGGACATAGCCTTAGGTGACATGGTTTAGTGGGAGGTGCCCCTGCCCACAGCAGGGGGGAGGGGTGGAACTAGATGGTCCTTTCCAACCCTAACTATTCTATGATTCTAGAAGCACTTTTACTATTCAGCAGTTGTTTCTGGTTTTTTATTACTTATTCAGTATCTTGGTTAATTAAACAATCATTCCTAAATAAAAAAAAAAAATCTCAAGACAAATTGAAACCATTTCCTTTAGTATAAATTAGTCAGAAGCATCTCCTTAAGATGACTCTCATGTTATGCAATTTTTAAGCACTTATAAACAGTTTTATTATGGTTAAAGTAAATATGGCATACTAGATCGATCCTGCATGTCAAATAATGGCTAATATAACTTATTTAGTTTACCTACCTTGATCAAAGTTGTCATAAAATTTTGTTAGATTTTTATTCAGGAACTTGCATAAAATAGCTGCTTAATCTTACCTTGGCAGATTTTAACATCATCTCCCTCTTTCTTTCTAACTTCTCTTTCCTCCGCTGTTCCTAAAGAAAAAAACAAAAACCAAATGGCCACACATTTTTTTATTCTTCAATAACACCATCTATTATAGAAATGATAACAGGCAGCGATTACATTGGTAATGCAGGCTACTCTACAGACTTTGTTGTTACACTCTCACTAAAAGTTTCTATCTTGACATAGTTTAAAACAGTAAAGCAAAACTTAGACAGGACAGGACATCTGCCCAAAATTACCTGTCAGTGAATACTTTAAACACTTAAATACAATATTTTAGAAAGACCACAACAAAAATATCCCAACTGCAAACTCTTCAAGATCACATCTACTGCAGTAAGCTTTCCATGTATTCAGCTCTCCTTAAACTTAATATAATACCACCTGTTTTCATTGAAGAACAGAAAGCATTTGTAAGTAGTCTATAATGCCTTTAAGGAAGAAGTGCTTTCATGTCTTGAATAATTTAAGATTTTCACTCCATCTGCAATTTCTACTTGCTGAATGCAAGGGACACTGGGAAAAAGAGATAACAGACTTTGGCATTTATCAGATGGAGCAAGACTTGGTACTGAAACCTGCATTCTGTAAAAGCAGTAACCATGAATTCGAGCTAATAGTTAAACTACAAAAAGGAGAATCCTGCAGTCTGCCAGTCTCATTTTTTTCCTAAGTCACTGCCCCCTCTCTCAAGCATAAACTCTTATAAGCTTGTCCACAAAGGTACAGTTAAGGAAGTCAAGATAAAAATGAACTCAGCAGCCCATGGATTAAACGACCAAGCAAACAAAACCCTGACCAACCAACCAACCGAAACAAAACCCATAAACAACAAAACTCCACATCATTTTATGGAAGCTCTTGTTTAGTAACATCATGGCCTCAGATTACTCTAATTCATAAATTTGTTTGATGGAGGTCTACATTAGCATCCTGAAGACACATGATCCTCAGCCTTCAGTAACACAAATAGGCTGCACTTCTTACTTGTAAATTCTTTGCATCTTCTACCCTCTAACTCCCTTAAACTTGGTTTCTTATTAGAAACTTATCTTTTCTTCCTAGCATTCAGACCAAGAGAATTGCAAAGATATCAGTGCCACCTTTACACTGTGATTTTAAATTATAATTCATGCTCTTCCCAGTCCAATTTAGCTATTAATCCATAGAACAAATTCTGAATATCATATAAAGCACCACTTCATGCCTGGACAGTGGATTTTCATGTTGTTATTGTTAAAGCATTTTTTCTTCTTTAAAACAATTGGATGAAAAAAACCCCCACCAAATCAAAACAACAAATGACCAAAACACAACCAAACAGATGGCAGCACATCTGTACATCCCCACTGCAGACAAGAATACACCTACCTCCAGTTGCTGCTGTTCCATTTTCGTTAGTAAGAATTTGGAATAGATGTTGCTCTTTTCCAGCAAATGTTGAAGCCTCTTATAGCGCATTTCACTTGATTCCCTGTCCCAGGAAGCGCGAGCCTGGCCAACACAAACAGATGTCAAGTACTTATAGATGTTTCAGAGTGAAAGCTCTTAATACATCAAAAGGTTCTTCTACAGGATAACTACAATAATCTCACACACGCACACCCTTTCCCTTCCTGCAATTACAGGTGTATAAGTCCTGAGTGTACGGACTCACATGTACCTATGAAGTGCTGTAAAATCAAAGTTAACTGAGGATTGCATTCAGTTGCATACATAAACAGAGCTCTGTAACACACACACACGCCTCCAGTGCAGTAGCACAAGGCATTCAAGGGCTCAAAGCTGTCTCAACTCAAATATAATAGATTTAGAGCAAATGAAAACTGAAGTTCATTTGTATTCTACAAAATTTGAGAAATGGGGAGAAAGAACCCACCTGGCAACAGTTTCACCAAGTACTAGCCAAGACTCCTCCATGTGCCTACTCTTTGCACAAAGGTACATTTTTCCATTACAAACAAGATATTCAGATGACTACAAAACCCATTATACCTAATTTACACAGGTCAATTCCTAATGTGAAAACAGCAACTTCAGCTTTCTTCGCTTAAAAAATCCATACATGCTTTTAAAAGTAACTTCTGTTGAACTACTCAAGGATGTGCATTTAGCAGATTTCCAATTATTCTTTAAAACTCAGATCAAACTCCCACCCAAAAGTAAAAAAGCATTCATTCTTATGCATTCATCTAACCTTGCCCATTAGACTGAGCTATCAAACAACTGAAAAGGTAAAATTAGCATCTCCAAGAGAAACCCCAGGAAGGCAAGATGCAGAGCTTTACAAGATGCTTATCTATGCCCCCGTCTTCAGAAGAAAGACAGTTCCAACCCCCCTGCCACAGGCCTGGACACCTTCCACTACACCAGGTTGCTCAAAGCTCCATCCCGCCAGTGAAGAATTTTTCCTAATGACAACTCTAAATCTACTTTCAGTCAGTTTGAAGCTGACAGTGTCAGCATCCTGCAGGCTTGAATCAGGTCATTAGTTTGATTGGTTTGGGTTTGGTTTTTAGGGGCGGGCTGTGTGTGTGTGTGTGTGGGGTGTGTGTATTTGTTTTGTGCACTAAGAAGCAAAACTAGGAAACGAAACGTTATGTACACACACAGAAAACGCAAAGAAAAAAAAATTCCATTTAATATTTCATGTAGAAATTCGTATTTATCTTACTACCCCTTCCGAAGACACAACACTATCATTTTCTTAAGCTCAGAACAACAAAAATGAACAGGTAATCATTTTCTCACTGCAAACTTAAATGCGGAAAAAAGGCAACAGGCTTCCTACTGGCTGCGAGAGGCCACTGTTAGACTTTAGAAGGAAAAAAAGTCCAAACCAGTGGATGATAAAAGACGCTTGTGAATCACAGCCGCCGCCCGGAACTTCACCAGCCTCCCAAGTTTGTTTTGTGATCAATGGGGCTGCGGACACCCGGCCCGCGGCCTCCGCCGAGCCCAAGCACGGCGCTCGGACCCACGGGCCCAGGGGCAGCCGCATCTGCAGTGCCCTAAGGCCGCCCCTCACCTTCTCCAGCATCTGCCGCTCTTTCTCCAGCCCCGCCGCCTCCAGCTGCTCCTCCTCCTTCAGCATGGCCGGCGTGATCACCGCCGCCTCCGCCTGCTCCGCCATCTCCACTCCCAGCGGTTCTACAACGAGTGCACGGTTACTTGGCGTGCCCGCCCTCACGCACCACAATCCCGCCCGCCCCCGAGCTCGCCCTCACCGCCGCTGCTCGCCGTGTTCTGGGCCGGCATGTCCGAGGGCCGGGGCCGTTAGAACTCAAAGCGGCGCGCCACCGTCACAAGCACAACACAAACTCCCGCGCGCAGCGCGCCCACCTCGCGAGACCAAAAAACCGCGCGCTAGACCAACCCGCGCGAGAGGTGGCTGTGTTCTCGCGAGGTATCCCGCTCCGTCCGGAAGTCATCTTGAGTCCTGGCCGGCGCCTGTCACTTCCGGTGGCGTGCAGCTGCCCGTCCTGCGCGGGAGGTCTTCGGCCGGTGTCCCGCGTCGAGCCCTACTGCAGCTGCAGTGTTGAAGCCCTCTTGGGCTTGCCTGTCCTCCCTTCCAGCGGGGGAACTGCACGCTCTGCAGCGAGCCTAGGGAGCCTCTGCCGTGGGTGGTGGTCGTTGTTTCAGTTCAGCCGTGTTTGAGGTACTGTGGTGTATAGCGCGCCCTCAGAGGGCCGCCCCAGTCCGGTACTGTCGGCTCCATTATCCTGCTTTCCTGTGCAAACAGGAGCCGCTCCGTTACCCGTCACTTGATCTCCACTTGGAGACCGTGAACGTGGCAAGGGCTGTTTATGTCCGCTAGTGCAAAGACCGGAATACTTTGAACGTTTCCTTGTGCCACGAGAGGGCAGAGGAATGCTTAAAAGTCAAGGGACAGCTGTGCTTCCTTCGCCAGTGAAAAATCTCTCCTTCCCAAAAGACAGGCCGTATCAAAGTAAATATTTCTAGTTGTTCATAACACAAACACTTTACCATCACCTAAATAACACAAGCTGACAAAATACCTTTGGGCTTACCACCTCAAATCCATAAAAAATAAATGCTGTGCTCCTGGTTTCTTGGCACCTGGCAAAATGGATTGCTGTTCAAAACTTACTCTGTGAACAAGGGGACCAGAGTTCCTCTTGGTTCTAAATAGAAACCTGCAAAGGGAGAGAGGGGGAGGAAAGAAGCAGAAGAGCAAACAAGTCTAGTAATAGCTGAGGTGGATGGCATTCTTCTCATTCCCAAAGCCTTAAAGGCTGATTCTGGATGTTGTAATGTGTTTTGTGGAAAAGTGATTCTGCTTTGCAAGGCATAGTTTGGAGGCAAACTTGGGATGGTTCTGCATGGATGTGAGGGAATGTTCTTAAACCCCTGATAGGGTTAGTTTGACATCGTGTAATTGAATGCAGGCTTTTCCAACCTTCTGTCTCACTTGCAGCTATTCTCAAGTCATCACAGTAAATGAACAAGGAAAACCTTTATTTTCTAAGGCACCTTTCATTCCATGAGGCCTAAAATGCTTTCCACACTAAAGCAGAATAATCTCCTACATGACAACTGGAATGCATCCAAGCTGGAATATGATGG
The DNA here is from genome assembly GCA_032466535.1 of Forpus xanthops. Taxonomy (NCBI): domain Eukaryota; kingdom Metazoa; phylum Chordata; class Aves; order Psittaciformes; family Psittacidae; genus Forpus; species Forpus xanthops. Next base: position 20,424 of record JASSUY010037628.1, on the reverse strand, counting down.
TGGCTTAAGTGGCTCCTAACAGCAGTTGCAAGCAGGAAGCAGGGATGAAGATGTAGCTAGAACTTCAGGAGCACTCAGGAGAATGATACTGCAAAGATTTTGGCTAGGATATGTTATAACACCTTATTTCTTTCTCAAACCACCATAAACCTGTTCTGCCCAGAAGCTCTAAGCACCACAATTTAAATCTCCTATCCAAAGAAAATAAGCCTCTACTTGAAACACAGAATACAAATGTTCCATTTCACTTTGGTATCCATACACATTATTTTGTAATGTATTTAAAGCCATTTTTAGAATTGTGAGACATACACCACCTTACCCCAGATTATCACTTAAATCAGGCAATTGTGTTTCAGCCATTTCCTGCTCTGCCCAACACCTTGTCTGAAAGCTGTTTGGGGCAGGAACAGATTTGCTGGTGGGTCGAGCAGTTGTGACTCCCTGTGGGCTGCTTGGCATCATGAATGCCATTCAGTTTTGCAGGGAGAGACTGTGCCTTTGTGTAACAGCCCTCATGCTCCTTCCCACCACACCAGCCAGCAGTCCCAAGATCCTACTAAGCACCACAACAGGAGAATGGTTCTGTCAGACTCTAGGGGAGTACTTGCCTTTGCATGCAGGGTGTTTCTTTGTTCAACTAGTCATAATTTAGGGCTGAAATATTGTTTTTCCTGTTTATTGGTAGAAGTAATCAGAAGTAAATGACAATAGTAATTAAAGGTACATCTTTGGTGATACTGAAATATCCAATATCCACAAAAACTGATGAAGTGAAAGTTTTTATAAAACATGACTTTAAAAAAAAAGTATTCCAGGTAAATGCTACCAGATCAGTTAACCTGATCGGACACATACCATGGTCTGGTTTTAATGCCCCACAGACAGACAAACTTAGAAAGGGAGTGTGCAAAAGATTTATGTCCAGTCTTGCTCTTATCCTGGCTTAGCACACATGAGTAAGGTGATGTTGACAAACATTCTCATCCAGATCCGGCGATTACTGTGGAATGAGTAATTGCTGCTTGTCACTGCTCCTCTCCAGCTGCTCTAGAGACTGAGGCTTCTATATTTGATATTAATGGTTTGAGATAACAAGGAGAATAAGGCAATGTTTATGTAAATTATTCATGGGGTAGATTCTTAGGGGTTGGGAATAATGCTATTTCCATCAGCAAAGGATGTTAAAAAGCCAGAGTTGGTAGCACCATCCATAAGTGCAGCAGGATCCAGAAAATGATGTGTCTCCATGGTATAAATCTCCACTTGCTGCTTAGCTCAAGCAAAGAGGTTGTAATATATAGCTTCTATCTAGAAGCAATTTATTTTACCTCAGTAGTCAGTGACCTGTTGCTGCAGTGCAGAAAGTCACCACTTCATCCCCTTTTGTTTCAGAAGATTAAAGTCCCTCATAACACACCTGGACACTTACACAGTGTAATGCAACGAGAAGAGAAAGATGAACCTAGTGCACGGGGGGGCTGTGGGAAATTACAGTGCAAGAGAGCAGATAAGAGTTAGAAAAATGCAGATTGTAAACAAAGACTGTTCTGTTCTCAGGTTGGCCAAGAGGCTGCTGCTAAGTCGCAGTAACTCTGGGTTGTCACCTTTGAGATTTACTTGTCACTCTGGTATGTAATACAAGAATGCGTGTCATTTCATCATGCTCCTTGCCTGCACAGGTTGTCTAACTAATTTACTACAAACTGTAAAAGTAGTTCCTTGTACTAATTGCCCTGTCTGCTGAACGACCAAAGAGGAAGCTGGGACTTTGAAATAAGGTGTTTTTCTCCAGATGTGAAAAGTGAGGCATTCAGATTCAAGCTATTTTGCCCTTGTCTTACTCTTTCACAATATAAGTACAAGGCTTTCCTATTCCTGAGCAAATGAGAAAGTCTCCAAAACTGTGGCAGATAGCAGTGGCATCCCTGAATCTGCTCACTGCTCTTTGAATTTAAATTCAGTTTTTCTTTTTCCCTTTTTACTTTTTTGTTTTTCCTTAACATTATGATTGCTAAAATACAGCAGTAGCAGCCACAGACTCCCTGGTTGCTCTTCCTGATAGTAACACTCTGTACTTGCTATATCTAGAAAAAATACCGTAGCAGCATCCTCTTCTCCATCCACAACCCCTCTTCTCCATCCACAACCACAATCCTTAGGTAGTCAGAAATTCAGACACCATTGAGGTCAGTGGATTGGCACATTTAACAAAATCTCCTGTAAGTTAAACATCCAGCTGGGAGACTTCTAGGAAAAAAGCACTGAAGCTGTCTGAGGTCTCAGCAGATAAGCAGCATGCTATATACACAGTAACGCTAGATGGCTGCACAGTCTCCAAGATACTGCTGCTGTCATTGATTTTAGTTGTCATGGGTTTCAGGCTTGTGGGCCTGAAATATATAAGGTAAGATGTATTGATCAGTGAAGTAGGAGCATGTTTGTGTGCCACTCCCTCTGTGTTAAACAAGCAATCATGTTCTCTAAGCTGTCAGTCAGAGCTGCAGGGTACTAGGAATGGCATTTGCTGATGGCTGGGCTGAAATGTCCCACCAAATAATGAAAATATGCTACAATGATGCAGTCTTCCTCCAGATTTGCTATGTCTCCACCAGCAGGAGCTGAACCACATATGAAGCAGCCCTTGAGACACCCATTTTCAACCTGGCCTTTGAAGTAACCTGAAATACCCATAACTGCGAAGAAAAGGGTGGGGTGTGCAGAGGGAGGCAGAAACCTCTGTGGGCATTCAGCTTTAATCAGCTGTATTTGTTTGTTTACAAATTCATCTAAATAACACCACCCACCATTCTGTACATCAACATCCCAAGGTTCTTTTGGGCACACAGTTCACTGTTTTCTAGTTCCTATTGCAGCATGCAGCCCAGACAAGACAGAGCAGGATCAGGGCTGTCAGGGAAAACGATGGCATGATGTCACACTTCAGCAGGTAAGCAGTTCTGTTGGGGGCCAGGATTCATTCATTAAAAAGCTGTTGCAAAAATGACAAAAAAATCACCACATTAATCTGGCAGTTACAGTGAGCCCTTTAGCCTGGTGCTTAAATACACAGTTTTTATTCATCCATTTGTTAAAAGATTGCTTGTGTTTTTTTCACTGTGATAAGGTCTGGATATTACAGCGCTTCTGCTTGTAACTAAGAATACAACATCTGGTAAGAAATGACATTTTTATCCAGCTGATCCCTTGGTCCAAATCTTTCAAGCAAAGTTCTGTCAGCAATGTGTTTCCTGGCTTACATTTGGGTAACTGTAACAAAGTCCTCTCCTAGTTTCTCTGCCCATAACTGTTTAGCTCTTTGCAGTGATTTGTGGCTGTGTGTTCATACAGGCACCAACTTCATGCACGATGAGGAATGGCACTCATTCTGATAACCCTCTGCTTCAAAAATACAGGCTGCCCTCTCTTGATGTGAATACATACTTGGATCAGAGCTTATGGCTTCGTATAAAGGTACCCCACACGGGCAAGGTGGCTCCAAACACTGGATGGCATCCAATCACGTTGGACGAAGCTCCCATGCCCTAAACCACCTCTTTGCTTGTGGCTGCAAGACATTAAAATGTTACAGGTGAGGCAGAGAGTGCAAGCACAGAAATCCTGGTGTGCTGCAGCTTGCTACCTGCCCAGCACTCTTGCCAATCTGCCGGTGAAGTTTGGGGGCCACAGCATGACTGACTGCAGCCTGTGACCCACTGGGTGCCAAGAGGTCACAGACTGTGTTTAAGGGATCTGGAAAAGCTAATCACAAGGTGCAGCTTTGCGTGTGCTGCACAGCAACCCACAAAGGTGCAAGCTCAAAGTCCTCACCTACCAACTCCCTGCTTCTCCTCGTAGTCAGAGTTAACTCTAACCAGGAATGATTACATTTTTGAGTGTCACATGAGATAATGACCTCTAAGTCATGCTAAAGGAAAATTCTTGTGAAATTTTTGCTGGCAGGCAAAGGGGGAACACAAACATCCATGAGCTCAATGTACTAAACATGCATGTTGAGATCTTACTACGGGTTGAGAGCACAGAGCAGGGAGACATGTATGTACAAGCAAACCCCAGCACTAACAACATGTGAGAGTGGTTCAAGCACTGTGATGTTCACAAAACTCTATTCATAGGTAGTAAATTGGCTCCTTCTTTCATGACTTTTCATCACTGTGATTTAGCCACATTGCATGACAGCTGGTTTGTGTGAAATGATCAGTTTTTTATTGTAACTCCTTCAGAACTCACTAGATACATGCTTTATCACCATATAGATGTTCTTTATCCATTTAATTGTCAGTACAAATATAAGGAAATTCTGCATCATTAGCAAGACTGTGGTTTAACCCCAGCAGTAAGGAGGACCAGATTCCCATTCACATTGCCTTCTCGAAGGCCTCTTGAACCACAGCTATGGTGAAAAAGGACTTGTCAGTACCATTAAGAACCTTTTCACAGGATTTAGTCAACACCTTCTTTACTAGGCTTAGATCATCTTCAGGGAATTCAACATTGTACATGGTTTGCTTGCAATTGTACTTACGACTGTTATTTATTTATGTTTTGTAATACAAGACCAAAAACTCACTCAGTTGGTTGCATGCAGACAGTAATTGGAAGTTAGTATTTCATCTAAAATCCCATTCCTCCTGATTCCTACATATTAATTTTTTTTGATGACTCAGAAGGGACTTCCACCTTGCAAGAGCATATTGATCTCTAGCAACAGGCAGCAATGTACACAGATCTAGTGTCTCCAGCCTGTAAGTCCAGCATATGCCAGAGCTGTGGGATCAGGTAGCCACAAATGGTTGCCTGCAACCTGGGTGGGGTGGAGAGCTCAGCCCATAAGACATGCTTTTAGCATATCTGCTGAGGAATGAAACTCCCTTCCTTCACACTCACCACAGCACAAAGGTATTTTGAGTCCTACAAAAGGCATGCCAAAAATCAAATTTCTTTCCAGAAATAAAGAGAATGAGGAATGTGTGTAGCTGGTCTGTTGGGCTCAAAGGGGGAGAAGATTAATTACCAGCAAGGGAGGATAACTATAGATGGCAAGTCAGCATCTCTGAATATTTTGGTTTTCCTCCCTTCATCCCTTTCTCCTTTTAAAATGAATTTTAAGAGACTGTTTACAGTAAAGTCATTTTGCATGCTCAAGGATCTTGTCTTGCATCAGCAAGTCCCATCTTTTCTTCTGGCATTCAGAAAATGCTGGTCTTCCATGATGCTTCAGAATCTTCCATAAAAACAAACCAATGGGTGCAGAGGTTTAGGAGTAGCTGTAGGTGAGGCTTTGAAGAGGGGTTGAGATGGCCAGGAAAACATTCAGGAGTAACTGGAAGGAATCCCAGCCTCAACGAATTCACTGAGTATTTTGCCATGTCAGTGCATATACTCTCCACACCAAATTTTTTTCAGAATTCCCAATATTTCACCGAGATTCTCTGCACCTCTAGAGTCTGCTGTTCATTATTAACCCCCAAGTCACAGAAGGCTTTATGGTATAGCCTACACATGGAAATGACAGAGGATAGGCTGCAGGATCTGTGCTGGAGATACTACGCTTGGGTTTAAACAAAAAAATGGTGAGTTTACACAAGTACAGTCATTGAGGGTCATGTAGTATTGACTGAATAATAGATGTTAATATTTGCAGCCAGACCAAATTCTCCCTCAGATCAGTTCCTACCGTATGGTTTCAGTTGGATATACTGTTTTCCATTTTGTCTCTAAGTCTTGACTGGGAGTAAGGAATTTCATTTCATGCTGTTACATTGAGACCAAGATCTACCTCATTTATAAAGTATTCCAGGTTCACAGGGGATGGGAAACACTATAAAGGTGTGAAAATGCAACCGTTACTGCTTTCTTTTAGGTAAGAGGCAAACCCTCCAAGCTTCTCTCAGAAGATTTTGTGCTGTGATCTTGATCCTGAAAAGGCAGAAATACTAAACCAGTGGTTTTCATCCAAAAGAAGGGGTTTAGGTTTTTTTGATAAAAAGTGTGTCTGCAGCTGTCTCTCTGATACAAACATGCTCTTTAACCTTAATGCTGGGTACATGGGCAGAGCTCCCCCTTGGACCCATAGGTGTATCTAATTAATACAGACCTCACAGAAGGGAGTAGTGCTATGTAGAAGATGATAGACCGTAGATCAAACAATTTCACCTTCTGTGGGACAAGCCTGTAGCATCTTAGGGTGCTGTACAGGTATTACTCCAGGGCTAGCAATGATCTTTCTTTTTCACTAGACATTTTTCCTAGAACCTAAGCAGGAATCACCAGGAGCTGTGAAATACTGGGATGCTACCATGTAAGTCGTACGAGTGCAGATTATTGGTCATTACATTACCCTGCACACATGGAAGCAACCCAGGATCATGTACATCCAGCTTACAGCAAAAAGCCAAAGAAATCTGAGCATCGTGGACTGACATCGTTTGATGCCAGATAGGAGGGCTCAGGACATATTGTACAGACTGTTTGTAAAGACACGTTCCTGGCATTCTGAGTCCATAAATAATCTTTGCAAAAAGGTATTAGGTGCCTTCCCCAAGGGCTGCCAGAAAAAAGAAATAAACAGACCAGAAGGAGTTTAGGCACATTCCAGTTTGGGGAGGAGAAAGAGGCTGCAAAGACATCTCCAGCAGACTTATTATGGTACCTTTATGACATGTTTGCCTTTTCTTACCCAGAGGGCAGGGGTGGGGGAAATATGATTCTTTGCTCTGACAATGGTGGAGATTGAATGCTGTGTCCATATGGACAGCACTTTTTTCTATTGGAGCCACTCTTGCAAAGGTGTCTTGAGCCAGACTGACAACAGCCAGAGCGGATTCTGGCAGCTGCTCATATCCCAGGAAAATGGCAGGTATATGAACTGATCACACCAAACTTGGGAGAAAGCAGAAGGAATGAGGAAAGTGTTTGGATATGCACAAACAAATCTTTTCTTGCTCCATTCTTATTTACAAGGTTGATCGAGGCCAAAGTGTCACCTCTTCAACCCAAAGCAGCAGCATGCAGGGCACACTGCAAGTCTGCTGATGGCCTCATTGTGATCCTGCAGGGGCCTGGAAGCACTCACATTTAAAAGAAATGGATCACAATGATAAAAGAGAATTATCTTAATTTTATCATCATACGCTCAGAAAATTCCCATGAAAATGTAGCAAACTCCCCCTGCTACTTCCCCAAATGCCTGTGCCTGAGGCCCAAACTCAGTTACCCTTTTAATCCTGTGCATGAGTTCCAAGATCAAAGTTGGTGGGACTTTGTTTCATCACAGCTATTCCCAGCACCATCCTTGGAATTCAGACAGCTGCTGGTTTTCATTCCTCAGCCATAGGGTAGCCAGATCTGACACTTCAGTGTTAACCCCTGGGTTTGGCACAAATTATGAACTGGAGTCTGTCTCCTGAAAACTCCCCTGCTCTGTGGAAGGGGACTCACCTTCACTACAGTACCCCCTGGGGATAAATTGTTCACTGTTGTTTGCTGCATAGGTACCAACATTTCAATGGCAAAGGTAGTGATCCCTATGCAATTTGGGATCTTCTGAGATGCAAGGTGATCTATAACTGTCCATTATATTATGCCCAGGAGAAGGGGAAGAGAATTGAAAACATTGAACGTTTACTGGAAAAAAACAAGACCAGCCCTGTATTTAATCAAAACATTTTGGTTTGTTCCATTTGTAATTATTTCCATCCAATGGACAAATATTTTAGCAATGAAAATGACAGTTCCCTTCCATGGGCAAACAAAATGAGAAGTCATGTCAGTTCCTGTACAATGCCACTGCAGAGGTGACATATTTTTAATGCTGTGTTGAAATTTTCTTGTATTCTAGTAATACTGAAAACATCAATTTAGGTTTAATGTTCTATTGTTTTCAGTGCTGGAGGGTTTTGTTAGGGTGGTGGTGGTAAAACCAAAGATTTGTGGGGAAAGAAGTTGAAGTGACACTTTATTCCTCCTGAAAACCATGAGGACATGAATATGAACACTGAACATGCCCACAAGACTAACTGAGGCACAGGTTCCCAGCAGATGAAGACCAACTTGAGAGCCCAGGGAGCCACTTCCAACTATGCTGGTACCTTGCATTTTTTTGAGTTGGAAATTCTAGTTTTCACCTAGTAGAAAAAGGTAAACAAGAAAAAATTCCCATTCGTATATAGCACTTTACTCTTACACCCAAATGACTGTCACAAAATTGAGACAATTTCCACAGAAGAGTGGAATTAACTGTAGGGAGACTTCTGCTGCAAAATACATTTAGATCTACTGGTGAAAAACAGTAGAAACACATGGCCACATCCATATGCTGGGAAACACGCATATGCAGTTATCAGCAATCACAGCTGCATTTTCCTGTCTAGAACAGACCATTTCCTCTTCAACCATTTTCTTTTCAATACCAGCTGACTTCAATGCCCAAGTGAAAAGGGAGATGCAATTCATGGACATTGCTACTTGCTTTTAAGTAATTTTTCACCCAAGAACATCATGCTGCTTTCTGCACCATCTTGGTGCAAATCCTATTTCCTGGTATTACTATCTCTGTACCTCACCCTTCCAACTCACCAGGTATGTTTTCATGCCCTCTAGCAACAGATACTTTGTAGAGGAGACAGTGTCTGCCAAGTGTGACTTAATACTAATTAATGCAGGCTCCTCAGTATTTTCTCCTCCAGCTTAAAATGACATCACTTTTTCACTGGGACACTGTCATAATATCCCACTGAGATCCAGCATAGCCCTTTACTGCAGCACAAAGAGAATTCAGCTGCCTCTCAGACAGGTGTAACACTTGGGGACCCACCTGACATTGACTTAAACCCTTGTTATTGCATTTTGCAGTATGCAGCATGGCTAATGTGTGTGATGGTAGGAAAGCAGCACCTGGTTTGGGGAAAAGGAGGACAGTTTTGAAGAGGTAGAGGTTGCCCAAGATGTGCCCACTCAATATGGGGAGAGACACCTGGGAAACAACACTGGAAGGATCTGGAGGCCTGCCTGCCAGCTGGCTGTTGGGATGGAGTGAGAACATGGATGTAACACACTCCTTTGCCTGAGGCCAGCACCCCAATATCAAGAGTGGGAAAACTAATTTTCTTCTGTGAGGGCAAGGCAGGGTGAACACAGCACACTTGGTAGGCCAGGTATTCCCCAGAACAGCAGGATGAAATCACAACTTTTATCACAGATATTTAGACCTGCTGGTACCAAACCTCACATTACTCATCAAGAGCTCCACCTTATCCTCCCTTTGGATACTGCTGACATTGTGAAGTCTTTTCCTCACCACAGTCTTTCCACATAGTGTTTTCTGTGCCAGCAGTGAAGTCTGGTCTGCTCTGGGAGGCCAGGAAATCTGTAGAGTACCATCATTCTAGTGCTTTAAGTTAAATGATGGCTTGTGAGAAACTAAGAGTTAAAACTGACAATGACCCAAAAAAGTTTATGAACTATGCCAAAGAATCCTCTAAAAAAATACCAGTCGGGTGCTAACTAGACCTGTCTAGCCTGTCTAGTTTAGTCTGTCTCGTATCCCACCATGTTCCTTCATCCTGGCCTTAAAGATCACCTCTCTTTCTCCTAGAGCTTTCTCAAAGTGCTTGTGAGCTACCCAGTGCAAGTTGTGTTAAATGCCTGTAAAGGTCCAGGTGTTCAGATGTAGAGCTTGGGTTATGTTAATACCTCAAAGCTCCCAGATCACGAGCTTGTGGGGATAGCAAGTGTGTTAAAAGACTCACTTGTACATTTGCATCATGGTGGATTTACTCTGATTGCCTTTTTTCCTGAACTCTCACAGTTGTGCGCCTTTGCAGCCAGCTCATAACCAGGAAGCTTAAATATAAATTTATCAAATCTATTTGCCACCAAGAGAGACTAGCATATGAAGAGAGAGGCTAGGGAGGTTCAGAGTTAAGGAATATTTCTACTTCAAGTGGACAAACATGTAATGCTACCTGCAAGGCTTGCTGATAAGAATGTGCAGACACTTGGGTTAGTGCTGGAGCCAGAAACGTTACACCAGATCTAATGGGGAGTGGTGGTACACTGCTGCTGCTCCTTCAGCATCCAGCAGCACCACAGGCACACAGTGCAACTGCATGATCCTGTGGACCTGTACTGTCTTCACAGGAACATCTGCAATAAGTTACAGATTTCCACTGGCTTTTATCATTGCTTGGGCCAAATCACCTACAAACACAAGGACAATGACAACAAAGGCTTGCTATTTCTAAGGTTGCTGGTGGCCAGGATGAATGGCTGCTGGCAGCATGCTGTCCCCTGTGCTTTCTGTTGGGGATGGCTGAGAGGACACTAGTTAGGGTATCTGCTTCATCCATAAAAGCAACAGGCATACCCCTCATTTCTTGTGTTTCAGCTGAGGGACCCAAACTTGCCTCCAGTAAGGGGAAACTGAGAGACAGTGGAAAGGGGCACTTCTGGCCTCCCCACACACCCTCCTTTCTCCTGCTCATTCCTTTCCCTTCCCTCACAGAATCCTCCCCTGGCCTTATCACATTCCCTCCATTCCTCTCATCGCCCTCTGAGCATGCCCCTGAAACACTGAGCCCATGCTGCTGCACCCCACTGCTTCCAGATCCCCTTGCTCAGACCTGTGTCATGGAGTTCCTGGCCACTGGAAAGACAAAGGTAGGGAACCCCTAGCTTTCCACTCATCTTCTCTCACAGCTCTGAAAAATATATATACACTCCCTATCCACCTCAGCTATGCACAGCACCGCATAAAACCCCCTTCTTCTCGATGCTATCTATTTACCATAACTCAGTTTCCATAAACTCTCCTCCATTTATTCCTCACTGAAGTGCTCTTATCTTATCTTGCAAACCTGACTTGACATCAGGCAGTTTGGTGTTTATATGAAAAAAGGGTTTGGCTTTTGAAACAGTTCAGCAGCCACAAACAGAGCCAGATCTTCATAACAGTTTACCCTGCATTTTCGGGCACTAAAATGAGCAGCCAGCTCTTCCCAGAGGGCTCTCTGTAATGGTGTGCTTTGAAAACATGACTTTAAATATCCCTGCAACAGACAGATGTGGAGCCTTTGCAGAAAAATTGGACTAGCTTGATGCCTCTCTGGCAGCCAAGCTTACCTGAAGTCTGCTTTGCAGACCTTTGCAGCCCTTCCCTTATTCCCTGCTGCCTTTTCAGCCTGCAGGAACATGGGTTATCAGAGCAAGGGTAAGTCTGCCCCCCACCTACTGCTGTTTTTGACTAGAACTTGGCTGGTTCAGTTTGCAAACTTGGGACAATATTTTATTGTGTCTTTGCCTGTTCTTCACATGAAAACCAACTTAGGGACAAGCAAATTGTTCTGTCAGACTGCAAATCACTTGAGAATCAGAGCTGGGTCATCTGGAGGTCAGTATTCACTCTTTTTTTTTTTGTTAAGGCCACTGCCAGGAACTCTGTGGAAGGCACCAAAGAATTGTGTTCTCCTCACACAAACCCACTAAAAATACATACACCCATTATTTTTACCTGGCATGAAAACCTGTGTGTCAGTTCAACTGTGTTGGCTTTCGATGAAGGATCGTTGCACAGTGACTGTTTTGATGTATAACAGTTCGGTGACATCTGTCTTCCATCCTGTGGGTCGTGGAGCACCACAGAATCATGAAGCAATGTATCACATCCCTCCTGTTATTTCAGGATACAGAAATATGTCTCAAGCACTGCATATAGACTACGGATTCATCGTGAGCCAATGTGGAAATTTCAGTCTGAATGGCAGTCTTAAATTAGTAAGTGCAGGGAAGTCTGCAGCAAAACAGTAGACTGTCTCCATTCATCCCACACTAAACAAGCATACAAAAATAAGCAGAGTTTTATAGATAAAAGCACAAGTAGCACTGCTAGGATGAAAATCACAAAGGTCTTGGTCACAGAAAAATATGTGGTAGTATTTTATTTTCTTCAGTGAGCTTCAATCAGACCTGAACAGAGGGGCTATGAAGAGAGATATTTCCACTGGCATTTCCCATCTGGACCTAGGAGATAATCTGATTTGGGCTTAGTTTTGGAGGGGAAACAATATCTATTTATGGTGAATTTGCTTTTGTTACTCTGGATGGCAATGGTCACTTGTTGCTCACAGAAACACAAGGCTCACAGTTTAATGCCCAGGCAGTTTTACAAAGCAAAATGGTTTTACCTCTTTCTTCAAGTAGGGAGATGAAAAGCACAGAGCAGTGAAATAACATGCTGAAGAGGCAGAGCATCTCAATGTTGGTGTCAAATCTGAGCTCTTGTGCCCTTTCCACTGCAAGCAGAAGGTACCAGTTGTGGGGCCAAGCAACAGCACACACCTGCTGCTGCTCAGGGTTGTGTACAAAGACTGTGGTGTAAGGTCCACAGTCACGTTACCAACTTTAGTTCACAAACAGTGGAGCCAGTAATATCCTCCAGGATGTCCGAGGAAATACACACCCAAGAACTGGATATCAGAGTCGTACACAAACTAAAGAGCATTGATTTGGCTTCAGCAAGAGATTTTTTAAATAGCAGGTTTGCAGAAACAGATGCTATTTGTAAAGTATGTCCTGGGGTTATCTGCCAGGTCCTCAGCTACCGAACACTATCTGCTCATCAAGGACAGTTGTTTTCAACACTTTTCAGCCCAGGAAGCCCCTGTATACATTTCCAGTGGAGGTTAGGTCTTGTGCCACATATTTAAACCTTCTCACAGTCATCCTCCTTTCCTCAGTTACTTCTCCTGAATACCAGAGCGGCCAGATCCACAGGAACGGGCAACCACTGCTCCAGGCTAACCTAGTATCTTCTTTAATGAGAGCCCATGTGGCAACTCTCAGTGCTCCTGTCATTTTCAGGGATGAGGGAGCTCTATCATTTCACTGGATGGGACTAACCACCTCATTCCTGACCCCAGACTCATGTACTGTATGTCAACAGTTCTCGGTTCCGTTTTTTTTTGTAGGTGTTCAACAATGTATACCCCCTCCAAGCAGGAAACAGTCAATTCTGTAATCAAACCATGAAAGCGTAATTACAAATACAATTAAGGTGAAATATAGCCCTATTGAAGTTGGTGGGAGTTTTATTATTAACTAAAGTTTCACCTCTGTGTTTCGGGTGGATAGTTACCCTGTTCAAGCAAAGAAGCCATTATTTAATCAAAATTACATTTATAATGTAATGCTGCTATCATATTCAAACCTTCAGGACGTGTTTACTTTAATCAGTTCTAATTAAATTGCTACACAATAAAAATATTTAGTTCTACTGATGCATACACATATATTCAGGGGAAAGCAAAGTTATTTGTACTGCTTTAAGCTCTGGTGATGTATTTAGCTAGTCACATGTAACACTTTTCTTGCACTCCACTGAAACAGATTGCTCTAAACTGAGAGTAAGCATTTCCAAATGAAAAGCTGCAAAACGATACAGCATTTACAACAAGGTAAGTGAGCTACAGGTTGCCAAACCCTCAGCCCTGTTAATTGCAGGGATTAAGCAGCACTTTCACAACCACCAGGATTCTCCAGGGATAAAAAGCCAAACAGGCTAAGGGATGCCCTGGAAACTGTCGCCTCCCAGCTCTGGCCCAGGATATGGTGTTGGTGTGTGCCTGGCAGATCTTGCCCAGGCTGGCTGCCTCCTAGCAGCAGACTGAGTAAGGCGGAGGGTACTGGTTGTTCTGCACTGGGCAGAGTCATGATGGGGACAGAGAAACAGGCCAAACACAGATCTTGTTGGAGCTTCACAGCACTGCAGACACCTCAGAGTGTGGAAAAGGAGGCCCAAGTCAATAATACAGCTCTTCTGAGTTCCTTCTCATCACCTTTTCACCTGATTTCAGGGTGGGAAACTCCCAACACTTCCCTCACACCCTCTATATTTTCTGTCACGGTCCCCTGGATTCCCGTCTAGTTTTACCAGTCTCTTCTTGACAAAGCAGAATATGAAACTATGCAGCAATTCCAGTATGCTCAGCTAGGGCTTTGCAGAGGGGAATTGTTCCTTCTGCCATACACCCAGCCCTGCTGCGCTATGTTGCTGTGCTATGACCCTTGCCTCACCCTGCCCCATAGCTGTATTTTCAGGCCAGCACGTGCACACACAGATGTGAGGTTAGACACAGTGCCACTCACTCCTGTTGGATGGACTTTGTGGAAGGATGTGCAGGGACAAAGCTTGGCCCAGCTCTGGGATATGCTGTGAGCTGGACAAATGGCAGAGCCCAGGTTCACTGTCTGGCACAGGCTTACTGACTCCAAGGATGCCAGGAGCCAGGCAGCAGGCACAACTCCTCAAGACAGCCACGTCTTCTACTCTTGCAGCTGCAACACCCAAAACTCCCCATCCATCTGTTCTGATGCTACCTGTGATGTGGTGTGAGGATGACAAGGCTGACATCAAGGTGGCTCCCACGACAGGAGGGCTCTGGTGAAGGGTGCTGCCCAGTGCTTGGCAGAAAGCAGGAGGATGCTGGTAGGTGAACTGGATGGGAGAGCACCTGTGCTCCTCACAGTAACCCCCACAGCATCTATCAGGGCTGTTCCACAGAGACTGAGCTGAGGGTTGCTGAACTGGAGGACAAGCTGCCCTCCGTCACAAAGATAAGGAATCACAGAAATACAGGTAGTGCAGCAAAAGTGGTCTCTGCTTCTCACTCCTGGAGGAGGGCAATGGCCCCTGGCTGAGATTTGCCCTTTGCTAGGACTACTAAAGCAGCACCCTGGTATCCTCAGGATACCGAAGTCCCAGCAGAAAACCAAGACACCTCTATCTCAGCCCCAATCAACTTGCTTGCTTCATTCCTTCCTTTCTTCCTTCATGAAGGGTTGCTACTGCTCCCCAAGACCTCTGTTGCCTTTCCTGCCCTTTACCAGCTGCCTGGCATCACGCCACTCCTCCTCCACTTGTGCGTGGCTGCCTAAGGTGCCCATCAATGGTCTGCTGCCCATCCTATCCCTAGCCAGGCACCCTTCTCTCCTGCCTGAGCTCTAGTGCCCACCAACTCAGACACCTCACCCAAAAATACTGGTGGAGAGGGGTGGAAGTGTGCTGGGGAGAGGAGGACCTGATGGGGGATCCCTCCTGCGTGCCTGCATTCCACCAGCCAGCCTGCAGCACCACAGAGGGTTTGAGTTGTGCCATAACCCAGAAAGCAGCCAGTGCAGCATAGCACAGCTCAGCCTGCCTTTGGAAGGTGTTGACAAGGTATGTCAGCTTGTCACTTGGCTGGGAAAGGTGTGGACTCTCAGAGCAGGTAATCCACAGGAAAGCAGGGGGACTGTACTGGCTCTGGAGAGTTAGAGAGCAGCAACCTGAGTTTAAGCATGGTTAACCCCAAGAGCTTTTGAAAGCAAAGGTCCCTTCAGCCCCACACAGCGAGCACAAAGGTGGCAAGGCCACTGGCAGGCTACTGGCCACAGCTCCCTCAGGCACTGTGCTGGGCAGCTGCTTCCCATCTGACTCACCATCAGGATCCAGAACAAACCTGGCACTTGAACCTTCTGTGCTCTGGAAAGGCTAGTGGACACACCAGCAAGCAGAATTGGGGCACTAGGTGTTGAGCTAGGTGTCAGCTTTCTCTCCTACTCTGTGAACTGCTTGGGGAAAAGGCTTCCATGCAGAAGGCAAAGAAGATGAAGAGGGGCTGTACTTGTACAGACAGGCTTTGCTCATTTTGAGTATTTCGTGCATTTATCAGATTCCCTGAGGAAAGAGCAAAAACTACAACATATCTAGACTAAGGCAAGTGCCTGGAGCAAGGCATGAGATTCACAGGAGTTAACACGTTACTGCTAGCAGACTCGAGAGCTGCTTGTTAGCCCAGCAAGCTATTTTTACACTTGTAAGGGCATTGCAATAAAACAACTTCCTCTTTTGTGACCCCAAACCTCCACCTGCACAAGCAGGACACCTGCAGGCCACTGCCAAGTTACAGGAGAGCCATTTCACAGGAAACAAGTCTTCTGGAAACTTCTGTTTGAACACCATCGCCCCCCTTTCATTTTTTTGCCCTTGTGCCATCTCTTGTGCGAGAGGCTGCTGGCCGAGGCAGTGTGTGTTCCCAAGCCATGCACTCGGCCACACTGACCAGTGCCGGGCACCCCCAGGGTGGCACTGTACACCCTCATGCAGGAGGTGCTGCCAGTCCTTGCTTAAATGACATCAATACAGCACTGCAGGTGTACAAGCCAAACCAGGAGGTAGTGGAGCAACCTGTCCAGATCTAGCCTTTAACTAAAGGGTCAGGGAACAGGGTGAAAAATGAGGTCTAATATATACATATGATGAAAGGTTGGTTTTATTTCATTATGTGCTTCAGTGTAAAAACCACAGTGACAATGATTCTGGAATGCGCTTTTTGTCAGCATAAATACTTCACGATAGTTGGAGGGGCCTTTCACATGCATGAGAAATCCTGTGATTTGGGGGCTGCACAGTTTACGGAAGATGGGTCCTGAAAGAATCCTGTTCTGCCAGCCAAGCTTCAGCAGAAGGAGATGAAGTTATTTGCACAGGGAACTTGCCTCAAGCCAAACAGCAGAGAAGCACCTGTCCCAGCCAGGAGAGATCATTCATGCACACGCTGAGGGCTCTGTCCACATACTGCGTAATCTGGCTCCTGGGGAATGTTTTGAAGTAGGGCACACATTCAACATCCAACCTCCTTTGCAACTGCAGGGTATCTCAATGGACAACAGGAATCACTTTTAAGGAAGATTTCAACCCCTGTAGTGCACAGTACTAACTGGGGCATGGACAAAGAGCACAACAGCCCAGCATATTTTTAGGAGTCACTATTAAATGTATCTGTCTGTCTTTCCAGGTCCCTAAGTTGGGAATTGCACTATAAACAGACCTTGCCACACACGCTTACACACCCACCTTGGTGCAAAGGCTGAGCAGGACCATGTGAACTTGTGCCTGGCTTCTCTGTGGTGAGGAAATGCCTTCTGCTCTGAAGTTGCTTCCCACCAGCCCCAAGTCTGACAAAGGCAACAAGAAAGATAGGATGCAGCTGGGGAATCCAGAGACACACTCACAGTCCAGCTCTCCACACTCAGAGACTTCTTTGGGTGGAGAATTTTCTTATGGCTGAGGAAACTGATGCATCCATCAGAAATGAAACAATGCTGACTAAGAGGTTTTTCCTTTTCCCGTTACAATCTCTGCAGCTCAAGAGGGAATTTCCTGCCCAGTTGCAATTCTGAGAACTCATCTCACACTCTCAGCACATGAGTGAATGGGAAGGAGCACCAACATGTGAACGGGCAGCTGCCGGGAAAGGGCAGATATAACATGTGCCAAAACCAGCAGTATCATCATGGGGCACTTGCTAGCATGGCCCCAGTCCTCAGACCAGGCTGTCCCTGTGGCTGAAGCAGGTCCATTTCCCTGCCCACGTGGTTCCCCCCCCATCCTTGTGCTTTGTATCCATCACAGCAGTCTACAGCTCAGCCCTGGTGCCCCTTGATGCCTTTACTAACAGGCTGGGCTTTAAGGAAAAGGAGCCAACCAGTCTCAAAACTCCCAATTGAATAGCGAGACCTGGCAATACTCTTGCTGCCAGACAAGAGATAAAAGCTTCAGGCTGGAAGCATCCTTCCTTTCTCGATACATGTGGACTTCAGCCACAAGTGGGCCTCATGTATTTCTTTGCAGAGGAGATATGACCTTTTCCATGTCAAGGACGTTCACAAAGTTTAGACAAAAGCACATTAATAATCAGGTTCCCCTTTCTGCACTTCCTTCAAGTTTAGACACCAAAACCAAGCACCACTTAGTTTTCTTGCTTGTAGGCTGGTTTTGAAGAGGACTGGAATCTGTGTTGTCCACGCTGTGGAAGGCTTCCCTTGCTGTTAATAATACAACCACAAAATGGTAAAATCTCCCTCCAGGTAGATGCATTTACACTTGGATTAAAGTGCTAAGCATGCTATGGCTTTCTCCTGATCCTGTGCTAAGCTATTCAGGTGTAAAACATTTTGATCCTAATATGGCCAATAAACCTGAATTGAAAAAATACATAGAACAGTTATGCTACTAAAACTTCTCAAGTGTAGACAAAAATAATCACGTACAACACCTAACAACTTTGTGGGGCCCTCTAGACTCTGAACACTGTCATAAATTGTGTCAACACAGGACGCTTCCAGTAGTAATTATATGTTTCACACACACCCTCTCATGAGAGTAGCTACAGCATTAAAATCTTGTGCTTTTTGCCAGCCAATTTCACTCCATGTTTGCCCTAGCCCAGGGCTGGAACACTTGGGTTGTGTGCATTTCAGGGGATGTTTTATTCTTGTTCAAAAAGCTTACTGTCACTGGGTTCTTTCATTTATTATATTTTGGGAACAGTCATTTCTGTTGGCCTCAAGCACTTGTTGAACACAAGGGGGTAAACTGAGCATACAAACAGCAGCTTAAGAGTCACCTTTAGGAACCTTGTTTTCTGACATCAAACCTTTTTCTCACTACAAATCTAATACCTCTCAGAGCACTTGGAGTCGCAGCTATACACAGATATCACCATGGCAGCTTTTTTCCTTTCCCAAACTAGTTATTTTATACATAAGCCTCTGGGTAGTAAGAGTGTTCAACCGTGTACAAAGCAATGGAGCTTAATGGCAGAAAAAAAGGAGTGTGTGATGGTATATAGGCAGCAGAGCTGGAGGCGAGAGAGTAATAACTTTGTCCCCAGAATTCCTCTAGCTAACAGTGCTACTGAATTCATGCTAAGACACATGTAAATTATGCTTCTGCTCACATAATTTAAGCCTCCCCAATGCAGCTGGGAGCTGAGCTGGTGAGCTCAGGCTGGTAGCACAGGTAGAGTATGGAGCATGTTGCTCACCAAGCACACAGCAACAACCATAGCAGTGCATACCTCCCCATCCTGTGCAAGAAATATGGACCTCCTTCCCTGAGTGAATTTATGGCTTTCCTTCTCACCAGCCCTGCTCACAACCCTCTGGCTTTCCCAGAAAAATGGGAGCAGGCACTGGATGCATGATGAATGCTTGGAATGCTATAAGAAAACTGGATGCAACCCACAAACACTCTATCCCACTGTGGTGGGAGGCAAGATGGGAAACAGTGTGATGAATCCCCCAGCCATGTGATGAAGGATGCCTTCTGTTGGATGAGGTGAGTTCTGGAGCAATAAAATAACTAAATACAAGAGAAATATGGTGGGGAAAAGGGACAGATCAAACTCCCTGTCTTTAGACTGTGGCTGGTGTCAATCAGCAAACTCCAGTGACTGCTACAGCAAAAAGTCAATTCACCTCAGTTGGTATCTGGCTCAGTGTGGTTGTTGCAGACACACAGGAGGACCAGCACCTTTAAGAGCTGGAAAGATAGCTGGACCGGGTCTCCCCTGCCAGCTACCTTCCTGCCTGGCTTTCTCGTGGCATTTATAACAAGGCTATGGCACCCACTCTGTGGTCTCTTCAGGGCCACTGATCCTGTAGACAGCTGAAGTCCACAGAACTAGGCTGGTTTAACCGGTGGAGCAGCACCTGCCAGTGTTTTAGTCAGGTGGGAGGGTGACACAGGGACCGGTGCTATTGTAGCAAGTAGAGACCCCATATATGTTATGGGGCTGCTGACTGTAGGGAGCTGGTGTTGCTTAAACCTAGCCTAGGAGTAATTTCCCACGATTTTCCCAGCGCAGCACTCAGGTGAGCACAGCCATGCTCAGGGCACGCCAGACTCTTCACACCTAGCCTGGGTATTTGGAGTTCACTCCAGTGGGGTGACACCACAAACCTGCCCATGGACACTTGTGTTCAGGACAGTCCTGCCGCTTCCCCCTCACCCCTCTTACCCGTAGCCTGCAGTCCCAGCTACAACGCCGATAGAGTTTTGCATTATGAAGATGTTATTTAAATAGAAAAAGAAAAAATCAAAAGAAAAAAAAATAGAAAAAACCAACCACCAGACCCACTCTACTCCCTCTCCTCTCCACCCAAAGCATTCCAGCCTTTCCTTTCTTGCCACTTGAGAGGAGGGTTGTTTATTGACATTATGCAAGTGCTGAAATATTTTTCTTCTCTGCTGTCTCTTTTTTTCCTTTCTCCTGCTCTGTCCTCTGGGGGTTGCAAAGGTAGTTCAAACCCCTCCAGTCATCTCGGCTTATCAGCCAAAGGAGATGCATTCCTCTGGGCTGCTCCCTTTATAAGTCACTGCTGGCGGGGCGCCGACTCGCCGCTCCGCAGCCTCCGCGCAGGCAGCGCTGCCTGCTGCCCGCTGCCCCGCCATGCCCTAGTCCGGGCCCCCGGCCCCTTTCACCCACCGGGGGACGCGCAGCAGCCCGGGGGAGGGCCTGCGGCGATGCCCCCCCCGTTCCTCGCCTGCCTCTGAGGGCGGCTGCTGCCGTAATGTTCAGCTGG